>JXXB01004144.1:0-11784 GCA_000956275.1 Anopheles koliensis
CAGTGTTTTTGTGTATGTTTATCCAAAAGTTATCCAAAAGTTAAGTATTACTAATAAAATAAGTTAAGCCTATTTATGTCATGTCCAATTAAAATTTTCAAAATGATGACAAATTTTGCGTATGCTTTCTTTATAATTTCTGTTTCAAAGTTATAATTTTTACCTTCAGCCTGATATTGTAGTACATTACGATACTTCACGGCCGTGTCTATATGTATATTTGTAAAAATACATTTCAAAATCAAAGATTAATTTCTCGTACTCGTAGAGGTTGCTTAGTGTTGAGAAAATTGGACTTAATTGTAATTTTATAACGTCTGCTAGAGAAATGCAATTATGAATGGCGCAAGCACGCTTCACCATTGTGGAATCCTGCCGGTATTCGCATCTGCATCATTGTTTCATAACAAGCTAGATTTCCACGGGTGATTTGTTGAAATATGTCATGTTCCACTGACATTGTAGTCTGCACAAAACTTTACAATGCACACGCCTTGTGTGTGCTTCTCTTAACTTATGTGCAAGCATACCGTACGGATGTTCATTCTGCCACACTTTACTGTTTTATCGTTTCCGAGAGCGGTAGCCGCAGCAACTGGTCACGAACATCAAACAATGGAAGATTTTCTTATACATTTAATACATTATTCAAGAGAATTTACCGAAGAGGTAGTACGTGTGTAGTGAGTGAGCGTTACGAATGTAAATCGGTTGGCCGGGCGGCAATCGTAACATAAGACGCTTGACGCCCGTCCCGAAGTGTTCGTGTCCAGTTGACCGAGTGCGCTTTTCCGATGATAAATAATTAATTAAATACAGCTGAAGTGAATTGTCTTAAACTGTTCCTCCTGCTGGGCGCGGCAAGAGAAACACATTTCCATACAGGCATACAGGCCTCGAAATGAGAATGCTTGCGTCGGTGCACACAGAGCGATGGAAAACTGATTAAATTAAAATCATTCCGTTTGGACGCTAGTTGATCGAGGCGCGTGTTGAAAGCGAGCGGGTTAATAGGGAGTTTTCTCGCCAAGGAAAGATGTCGAGGTGTATGCGTGTTTGACCAAGTGGTTTATCATCACAAAATGTGGGTACCGTCTGCGAGCGGACCATATGCATGGCAGCCTATTTGCATGGAAGGAGCAGGATGAATCTTTTCCGAAGCCGCAGTGTCGGTTTTAGCGACGTAAACCGCCACTCACCGCATGATATTTGAAATGTTGATGCATTGAATCACTCGTACCGCGTGTCTGCCATAAATCAGAGTCTATTCAATTAAACAACGGCATCGTGCAATCGGGACGGAACGCGCCCGCCCGTTACGGCGCAGAATTAATACTAATTGATATTGAAACGATCTGCAGCCGATGCGATGCCAGCTTTGCCATCCGCTTACCGAGGCAATATTGACGATGGGGACATGTTTGCGCTGGCAGATTCTTTCGTTTTCGACACGGCACGGCACGACACGCCCGAAGACACTTTACTTGGCACCTATCACGGCCCAGCGAATTGACGAGTTCTTGGCCGGTGCTGCGTGGAAAAGCCCACCCCGTCGATGGGCACACGGTGGTGTATGCATATTTTTCGCCCATTTCCACTCCGGCCATTCGAGCCCAGCAGCGACGGGTAGCCCGATCTTTCGGGCGCTCATAAAAGTAAAATAATATCAAGTGGAAAACATGAAACCGATGGTGGAAAGCGCGGCGATCAGATGCGGCGGCGACGGCCGGCGCTGTTCAAATTGTGCCCATCAGGAGCATTTACATGAATATTTCAGCGGCACCACCTCCGCGCACCATTCGCAACCCTAAACCCATTAGCTTTTATGACTTTCGAAGAGGCGGGAGCGGTTGGTACCCGGCAGCCCGAACATTTTTGCCCGGCTTGCTTGTGATACTTTTCCGTGAACACATTGCTCCTGGCGCAGCTTCCGGAGGGGTGGGGACGCGTGGGGAAACGTGCAGGAAAGCAGTATTTTTCGTGTTGTGCAAGAAGGCTGCCTCTACCCCGGGGAGGTGGGTCGAGAAGCGAGACGAGCTGTATGTTTCAACCATCGCACGGTTCAGCGGCATTCAACGAACCATCAAACTGTCGTTAGAGCATACGCCAAAAAAAAAAAAAAAAAAATCTGCATCGCGAGCGCGTCCATTAAACAGAACAGTGAGGCCTGGTTTGGTTCTGCGCCAGGAAACAATGGCAAAGATTGCCGGCGAATCTGAGCTCCACAGAAAGCTCAGGCTGGTGAGAAGTTTCGGTGGGCTGGCGGGTAAACAAGCGCAAGCACGACTGGCAGCACGAGATATCATACACTCGAAAGGAGAGCAAGCCAAAGCGATGCCGGCAACAACAAAAAAAAAACATGAAGGACGAAAATGTATAAAAAGAAAAAAAACAAGACAAGACAAAAATCAAATTAAATGTATAACCAAGATTGAGGTTTATGCGGCGGGTGGGTGCCGGTCGAATCGCCCTTCAACAGCACAAAACAGGCCCAAGCAAGGATTACGGAAGAATCGGATCAATTCTGCCCGCTTGGAGCTTTCACATTTTCCCATCGGCGAAAAGTGTTGGATTATTATGGTCTTCCTGCCTTTATCTCGCTCACGTCAAAAGATACGGCTAAAGCACACAATAAAACAACACCCGCGTCGGGTGGGTTTGTGCAGGGAAGGAGAAAATGATAAATTTTCCCCCATCACCACCACGGGCAAAATTTGTCAGTTCAATTCGAATACGCTCGGGTAGCCATCACAGAGGAGGGTGGGCAGCGGAGAGTGCGGCATAAAATCCAATAAAACACCGACAGAAGAGGAAGCTACATAAATAAACGCGCAAATCAAGCATCCATTTCGATTGCAAATAAAAACATCAAACACAAACTTCCTCATCGTTTGGTGGAGGCGAATGATGGGAGGCACAATTGCTCTCGGCGGTAGGTATAATGCCCGCATTTATTCAGTGAATTAAACTTCGATTCTCGTGGTTGAGTAAATGGTTAATTGAGTGTAAGAAAACCATTGTCATAAATTCTTTTTTTTGTTGTTGTTGGGCTAAAACTTATTGTACAAAGCCGGAAAGGTTCTGTTTCATTCAAATTTTGTTGTTATTGTTTAAACGCTTCTAGGAATGTAAGCACCCTAGTTCCTGAATTCGTGCCGTTTCATAACTTTACTTTAAGAATGACCAACAAGAAAACATGGAAACATCTTTAGTGAAAACCTTCTTCGCTGCTGCTGCTGCTGCTACGATCCCACCGCTCCAGGCACGACACAAACTATCATTAGCGGACTGTTTTATGACACAAAGCACCATGACAGCAAGCAAGAGAATTTCATAATGTTGGTGTAATTTTTGCCGGGTTAAGCTATCATTGGAAAACCAGTAAAAGGCCAGCGAACGAGGTCAAACTTTTCCAGATTTCATCATCATACCACGCCACCGGGCTGCGCAAGACGTTGGCGGGTCATGAAAAATGCATCAATGAAAGTGTCTGCTCCCGCGACCAACACGGCACAACATCGAGCCCAGCGAGCTTAAAGGGGAGAAAACGATGGTAGTCGCAAATTTGGCTGCTTATCATAATTACGTTGTGTGTTTTTTCCGAACAGCGAGGCGGAAGGAGCGTCAGCTTCCTTTAGCCGATTATGGCCTCTTGAGATGGTTTTTCGAGGACGAAATTGACAGATTCCCTCGCTGACGGAGATGAAACGGTGCTTGTTGTATGCTCGTTCCGGCGCGTTTGATAAGTTTCTGATAAGTTTGGCTCATAAGAGAGCACTCACAATTCGCTATGACTTTCAGGTGGAAGCGGTTAAAGCGAAACGTCACCGGCTCACTGAACTAGCATCGTGCTGGCAGCTTTTATTGCTCCTTGAGTGTCACTTCCGGAAACTGAACGATTGCGTCAGGATTACACTTTTTACGGCGAACGGCGTGCGAGAGAGATAGAGCAAAAAACAGAGGGGATCACAGGCTAAATATTGCTACCTCTTCGGTATAGGTTACCGCCACGACTCGTAAAATGACGTCTAAGAGAGTTTGAGTGTTCTGGCAGACGATCAGAAAAAAAACCAAAAAAAAAAACCGTGACAAAAAGTGGTCAAGTTTGGCCGGCAAGTGGCTTTTCCTACCGTCTTTGTGTCACTTCCTTAGAAAAGTCTCACGCTGTTTTGCGCCATCCGTTTCCTCCCGACCGCCGAACGAGCAGCAAGGGGCAGAACTTAAATATTATTTATTGAACGTTTTGCCACTGCACCTTCCAGCCGGCACGGGAAAGTTTCCGTTCCCTGTGCGGAAACGGCGCCACGCCTAGTTTTTCTTCCAATTTTCGGAAATTGGTGTATAATTTCTTGCCTTGTTGGCCTCGTTAGAGACACTTTTTTCCACACTTTAGGCGGTTGCTGATTTTTTCTTCTGCTCGTACCGCGCATAGGTGAGGCTCAGAAAAATCCAAACAAAAAGCGCCAGCTGTGAAGATAGCGGCAGCAACCGATGGGAAACTTTTCGGTAAGGTAGTGGAAGAATGAAAAAAAAAACTGGCGCTGGAACATCTTTTCTCATTTGTTACTTCTTCCCGGTGGGGCCACTCGGGTCAGAATATGCTTAAAATACGATCAAAGTAACTGAGGTGAAACATGCACGCAAAAAAAAAGAATAAAGAAGCGAAGGAAAGCAGAGCCCTTATTTTCCTTTCTACCCGGACAGTTGGGTTGGCAGCGATGAATAAATAGTCAGCGTCCGACAAAGGACTTCCCGTGGAGGCGGATCCAAATGTGCCGAATGCCGCAGTTCACAATCCGACGGGTACATATTTCACGCACACCGTATGCATTGAGTTCAAAGTTAGCGCCACCGAAAGCAGACGGTGCGATTGAAAGCGCGAGGAGAAGTTTTTTCCTTCGACTTTCTAACCTCCCCGACGAAACCAAAATGTGTCGCAGGACACGCGGTCCCGGATATCACAGGCTGATGTTCGATTTTTCCCTTCCATCTCTCTTACAGTTCGATCCCGGGGAAGGTAGAGATCGATCCGCTCTGTCAAAGCGTTAAATTTGATAACTTTTAAGTGCTTGACGCGAAAGGAAAGACCCGAGAGGGCGCAAATCCTTGTGAATGGTTCGGAGAATGTAAAACGCTTCGAACTGTAGCCCACTGTGGCAGGTCGGGGGAAAGTTTTCCAAAGCTTTCACAAATGTATTTTTAATGGCAAGCTTTATTGACTGTGAGTTCCGGGGCTGTTGTTGCTCTTTCGAGGTCGGGTTTATTAGTTTCGACGCCGTTAAAAAAGCCAACGTTTCGCACTCCTTTGGCTTTTTTCCATCCTCTGCAACAGGTGGCGGAGGTTTCCGTGGGAGAGTAAACGAGGTGACAAATAGTTGTCTCGCAGCTTCTCCACACTTATAGCTGTGGCTTTATGGACAAACAATACAACTTCGTCAATCACTGTCCTCATTCAACTTTTCATTCTTTTGACAACTGACAACGCACACAAAAAGCGCCCGGTGCGGTGATAAAATTATTATCTTTGCGCGGAAAACTTCCCGCCCCGTACATCAAACGGTGATGAAAAATTTCCCATCTTCGCAAAATCGGCTGACAAAGGCACGGTTTTAATTGCAGCACGCGCTTCGACGCGCCCGCGCTCCAAATTGCATCCAATTAGTGTAGCAATCGGAGCAACTTTTCGCACCGACCGTGACCGAGATCTCACTATCGGAATTTATGACTGCAACCGTTGGCATAAAGATGAGCTTCCTGGCTCGCTGTGTCCTGGTGGTGCTGATGAAGTCATTAATTTGCCGGGGCAGCCAACGTGCGCAGATTAGTTCCGGCATTTTCATCGGTTTTATAAAACGAATGTTGACGTGGGACGACCTCACCCTACCCCGCCGCCACACTTTCTTGCTGCGCTTTCTTCGAGCGGTCCACTTTCTTCACGAAGCTGTGCGACTGTGTAGCTCGACGCTATCGATGTCGATGTGAGGACAGCCGGAAGATAAATTGTGCTAAGTTTTTTGATTTATGACAGCTTAGGAGCCCATGAAACGGATAGGGGTGGAGCACACGGGGGAGCGAACTTTTGATGCGATGGTATGATACTGCTGCATTGGACATATTGAGTCCAAGGATCGTTCCGGGGCGTGGAAAGCGTGGTTTGGTTGGTGGATATTTCGGGAGAAGTCTCATAATATTCTTGTCGTCGCATGATTAAGCCAACCATGACGTAGTACGAAGGATGTTGGAGGCAAGAAGTGAAAGAACTTGCTCATGCTCCATTGCCCGCAAGCTCGGTGGTCTGGTCGTTGATAATATCCGGAAGTCAAACGGTCACGATGGTCAGGAACTATTCAATTTGCTCTTGATGTCAGAGAAGTGATGTAGTGAACGCTTTCTAAGCGGTGCGGACCATAGACATATCGATTGGTTCGTTCGTTTCTTGCCCGCTTCGGTTGGTCCTGGACCTTTATGGGAATCGAAATGATAGCCGGCATGTGCGGTTACGCAGGCTCGAGGCGCACAGTACAGACATTGGAAAGGTCCTAGTTCAATGCAATGTCCCGCAAGCGTAAGAACTAGCTCGTAGTTAATTAAGACCGCAATAGAACGTCAGTTTCACTTACCTTTAGCACGAAAATCTCTCCGGTCGTACGATTGATGTCGAACTTGCTGTTGGCCGGATTGTCCGGATCGATACCCTGGCCGGTAAGGAAGTAGACGATGTTCTGTGGCCGATCCTTGTCGCCATCGGTGGCGGTAACCTGTTACGCCGGTAAGCACATTTGGCCATTTTGTTTGGGTATGTATGTATAAGGTGTATGGGAAAAGAAAAATCGAAAAAGAATCAATCAGCGATGATAGTAAGATTTTTTTATGCTCTGTAAAGAACTGAGAAAAAGCTTTGTATTAACATCCAACGCACTACATACAGCTAGGATTGCGCATGCAAATTGGATTATATAGAATCGAATTGGGATAAGGGATTAGTTTAAGATTAGTCACAAGAATCTAGAGCAATCTAAGGCACAAGATGGTTAGTCGAACAGATTATCCTTTACCCATTTGGTTTCCGTTAGAGTGCAGGTTTCATTAGAGTTAGAGCTAGACTACTGCAACCCGAATGCCGTGGTTGCGAGCTTTATCTTGGATGAAAATTAAATGAATTACATATCAATTATTCCTATCGTAAATTGAAGCTGGAGAACCCTGGTGAAGCAAGCAGAAAGTGCTACTGAACAGGCGAAACGGATTGGCCATCAAACGAAACGAGAGGAGCGAACCGAAGCGTTCGAGATGATTAGATCTCGCTAATGAAGGTGCTGCGGTTGCGGATGCAGGCAAACGTTCTTTGAAGATGACTACGATCCGGTATTGGTAAACAACAGACACAAATTGCAAAATCGGACCACCACCACTACCACCACCTGCAAGAAGTAACCGAATAATTTTCCCGCAAATGAACGTATGTCGGGAGCGAAACGAAGTGCATTCGAGGCGCACTTTATGCAGCTGCTTATATCGCACTTTACCATCTGCTTCTAGCTCTTATCAGCTCATTAAAGAACTGTTCATCGCACACACCCCACCACAACCTAATGCAGGTATCACGTCCTTCCGCTGGCTGACATTTTCGCACCCATAAAAAAGGCCCAATGTGGGTGAGCTTGGATTAGGAATTAATTAGCGCCCGGATCATCAAAAGGATTTCTAGCGCTTTTGCCCACACGCACACGGATGCGCACAGCCTCCGGATTAAAGGATCTGTCGGCAGACGCCAGCACAGCAGCCGCTAATGAGTGGCATTTTGCAGTCGAACGACGAACGAAGAATGTGTGCCATGTGCACGGGGACATCGGGTACTGCTGGTATGCGCTACGTGCGTTCTCGAGCGGTCGGTGACTATGGTGCGACGGTGTGGAAGGTCCTTGAAAAGGGTTAAGAAGCTTTACGGATTGCGTGCGCGTTTCCACACGAGCTCGAAGGACGAGGAGCATAATCTTCGTAGTCAATTTTACGACTGAAAGCACGTCATAATTAGATATAAGATTGCTCCATTGTACGGGGGTTTGTGGAAAATGTGCGGAGGAAGGGAGTATGAACGAAGGAATGACAGGAACTTTTTGTTGCTTCATACGAACACAAAACGATTGACTAATTGTTGTAGAATTGGAATGCAACCATTCTCATTCTATGTTATCTGGAAGCGCAGAGTAAGGGTGGATGCTATTCGAAGCATTGAATCGATAATTTAATTAAATAAAAAAACCCTTAAATTAAATCCTTCCCACATTACTTCCTGCTTCTTTGATTAATCATAACACACCGGAAAATTTCATAACGAAATATTTCACAACATTGTCACGTACACTTCTGATTCGTTGGAATATTATGCTTGGTGGAACCAACGCTGATGGCAAACGCGTTCATTAAACGTCCTGCTACGTGACACGACATGTCTCGTAGACTATCGGAATATTGGACAGCTGGGCTCACTCCGATAGCGTTGTGGTGGTAATGAGCTTCAAATTTGAGCGTCAGTCTCCGAGTAGACGAAGAGCAGGTGAAAGTTAATCGACCGGGCTTGAGCCCGGCTTTGATAACGTGAAAATTTAGCCAGGTTTAGATTTATCGACACTGAAGGGATCGTGCTTTGCGACATCACCTGATGTCGGCGGATGGTTTCGCAGGTCCGACGGTTGATTTACGATGCACTTGGGGATCTGGGAAAGTTAGTACAGTGTCAGGTTTGTGTAGGTTGAGGACAGTCTAAAGCTGGAACCGTGATTCAAGGCAAACTTAATCAACGCTGGGCACGTTTTCTCTTCTAGTATCGATTAATAAGCCATGGATTTTGCATGGACTACAAAAAAAAAAATACAAACTGAAAAAGTCCCGAAAATATTAACAGCAAACGCGGGCGTGTAGTTTTCATCACGGCAATAAGTATGCAAAATGCACACACGGGAAAAAGGTGCTGTATCGATTTAATCAATCTACACCGGCTACTATACGCGTGAAATTAGGTAAAACCTATTATCGATCGGCCTGGTGTGTGGGACAATCGGGAATGGATGTTACGCCAAATTAGTGATTTGTTTCAATTTGTTTGAACAACACGCGTTATCCCTGTCATCACCCATGTGTTTTCCCAACCCCTACAAGGACAATCAATGTACAACTCCCAACGAGAGTACTAGAAATTGGTTGTAAATTTGATTAGCGATATAAAAATGATCATGTTTTGGGATGCGTTTTTGCCGCACATAAACACAACTGTGATTGCGAACCGAAGAGAGGAAACGAACAAGGTAGGGTTTAAGTGTGAGCGTGTGTGTGTGCCAGACGAATGTTTGTGTGATGGGAAATTTATTAAGCCTTATGGCATCGGTGCTTCGTTGTGGGAATTTACGAGCACTCCCCGGTTGATTATAATTCCGTCCGATAATAACCGATGTAATTTACTACTTCCGTTCGGGGAGCGTTGTTACCGGAAGCGATGCAACGCGTCCGGAAGATAGGGAATGCATAGCATATCCGCTCTTTATTTCATTTCCGATTTTTATTTGCAGCCACCTATAATAACTTTGTTTTGGAATTTGTGAAGGCTTAATTTGTTTCATATATACTCTGGTTTTGACATGTAGGAATACATGTTGGTGTGATAAAGCTAGCAACAGATTTTTTTCATTCTGTTAAAGTTTTCATATGAAAAAGTTGTAACCAAATCAATCTAGATTTTCCAAACTATGCACCTTTACACTTCAATCACTGTATCGGGAGCCGTTTCATCAAACTTCCACGATCGAAATATGTCACACCGCTACTTCGTGCTCTAAAACACTCTAAAAGCTCCTGTATCGCCACTCAAAGACAGATAAGAGACGTGAAATGCTTTAAAGGCACTTTTAAAAAACGAAAAAGAACGGCTTTGAGTTAGGAACTTACCCAGAACAATCACCTTGAATATGACGTTGTGAAATAAACCACTCAGACGAGCGGCTTAAGACGCACGCGGCCAAGACGAACGAGCGAGTTTTTGAGCCGAGTCTTCCAATTTCGGGCAAAGTTAGATAATACGCAGCCCGAAAAAATAACCTACGGTGTACGGCATACGGGACGAAACCGTAGTCAGGCGGAAAGGTGGCCGGAGACGGGAAAGTAATTTTCATACTTCATATCTACGATAACTTAGCCAGACAGATAACCTTCTTCGGTGCGCGCTGCCAAATAGTGCCCGAGGAGTGTTGTTCCGTTTTTTCATTTTTTTTTCTTCGACTCCTTTCATTACACACTCCAAGTTGCACCTTTAGCGAGCTGCGAAGGAGAGAAGGCTGCGGATGAAATATTGAATTTAAGAAATTCCGTACTTGATCTCAGCGCATCCAATTTCGGTGCGGAAAGGTAGTACCGGGACCGGGTAGAACCTACTTCTACACCAGAGCAGTGTCGATCGGGCGTTGATAGTTTTGTTGGACCAAATCTGTAGAATGGCTGCGGTTTGGAACGGTGTCGAAACTTTGTAATTTACTATCCACCGCGTTCGATTCCGAACCCGATGGTTTCGTCTCGAGTCTGGCTTTCCTTTGGCGGCACGATCATCCTCATCATAATCATCCCATCACGCGGTAGTGGCAAAGTTGTTGTTTAGTTTATCGTCTTATCGATCCCACCAAGAACACTGGTACAAAGAAGCGCACAAGCGCTCAGATGGATGGAGAGTGCTTTCGGTAATTGGGTTTTTGCTTTGAAAAGGCAGGTGCCGGTAATTCGTTGGCACCATCGCTGTCCGCCAAAGACAGCTGCAGCTTTTAAGTAACACTCAGACACAAACAATGCGCAAAAAAGCGAATTGACATGAAAAACCACTAGCATCGGTTGTTCTGGTTGAACTGGCACGATTGGCACCCGGTTCAATGCAGACGCTCTTACCGCTGAAGTGTGTAATGATGTATTGTGTGCGGAGAAAATATTTTATACATTTACGAAAAAAATAAATAAATTTATGGCTCAGCGGCAAATAAAATGCAAAAAAATAATACCTATTTGCTAAATAATGTTATTTTCAGCACTAGCCGCAAGAAGGTTGCATCCAATCGGCAGAAGTGCACTCAAACTCTCGAAAATGCCAGCGAAAAAATATGTTTTTTATATAAATACACACAACGTACCGAACTGAAATATGCTCCAGCACGTTCCCGTGCATTCTTTTGTTGCCGTATTTATGCGAAATGATTTATTGCCAGTAATGCCAACCGTTTGTGTATAACAGTCCTTTCGTTTTTTTTTGTTCGGGCCACTCGTGCAAAGAAGTTCCTCGTGCATTATTCGCATACATTTTGGAGCACTGGTGATACGCTTTCCATCTAAACCCGTTTGTGCAATTGCGGTGTTGACCGGCAATCGATTCCGGTTTCCGGCAGCTGTCATAATTGTGCCGATGGTGGCCAAATTTCGCACCCCCTGCCACCCAATCTCAATCGAGCGATTGGTTGCGTGCGCCAGCTAAGTGAAGATAGCTCTTCGTTCTTGGAGGAAGCGTTGTTATTGCGATGGGATATTGGTGGAGCTTTGGCGAGTATCAAATTGGAATTGTGCAAGGCGCTCTAGGCGCAATCGATTCATCCTTGTCCACTCGAAGTTTCCGGGGGGCATGTTAACGTCCAGCATCTAGTGAACCATCATTTGTTTTGCTTTCTCCGAGGCTAGTTTTACATACTGTGGGTACGGTGTTTATTCGGCGCTGGTATTTTTGGAAGAAGCGCTTGCATAATTTATCACACAAATGAT
>JXXB01004178.1:0-10699 GCA_000956275.1 Anopheles koliensis
TGTTACTTTCAATGGATGATGTTGTTGCTATGGATTGTTCGTTGTTATCTACAGGAGGTGCACTAGTTTCGACGGATTCTTCGCTGTTAGTTACTACAAACGTACCTATTTGCGTAGAATCCTTGATGTTAGGGACAGCAAGTGAAATTGTGTTCAAGATTTCGCTGCTACTGGTTGAAACAGATGGTAAAGTTGTTCGCTCTTCGATGTTAGTTACAATAGATGGTGTAGTTTCCACGGATTCTTCACTGTTAGTAACTATAGATCGAGTAATATCAGAGATTACATCACCCGAAGTAACAGTCGATAAAGTCTTCTCCGATGATTCTTCGTTGTTAGTTACAATAGACTGAGTAGTTTCAGAGGATTCTTCGATGTCAGTTTTAAATGAAGTGCCTTTCACGGACTCTTCCTTGCTAGTTTCAACGGATCGAGTAGCTTCTGAGAATTCGTCACTGTTAGATACACTAGACGTAGTTGTTTCCGTAAGTTCAACACTATTCGTAACAATTGGTGATGTTGTCTCCAATGATTCTTCGCTATTTGTTGAAATAGATGAAGTTAGTTCCGACATTTCACTATCAATTACAGCCGCTGCAATTGTTGTCGATATTTCTTCGCTGTTAATTGCTATTGATGAAGTTGTTTCTACGCTGGAGCTTGTGTCTATCGTTGTTTCAGACAAGGTTTCGGTTACTAAAGTAGTTTTTAAACTTTCTTCTTGTAGGGTAGTCCAGGCATGCTCTGTTGTAGTCATTTGAATTGTTGTAGAAATCGCCGGTGTTGTAGTATCATCTTCAGATGTAAGCTTTTCTTCATTCGTGATGTTCCACTGTTCCATTGAGGATGTACCAGTCGTCGATACCGTTACAGAAGCAGCTTGTGTAGATTGATCTTCAATTTCTACGCTGGAAGTTTGATCAACCGTAGTAGTTAACCCGTTGCTATCCGTTGCTGTTTCTATTTTGTCCGTGGTAACTGCTTCCGCTGCTTCCGTGATCTCGGAAATATTCAGTGCTTTCGTCGAGGATGTTGTTTCGACAAAGGTTGCAGGTTCTGTACTACTGTCTGTCTGTAAAAGTTCAGCTGTGGTTGTTACTTCCGTTGTTTCGGAATTTGTCGTATCCGTTACTTCCATCGATGAAACATTTATCGTTGACAGTATGATCGTTGTTGCAGTTGGGTTCCCAATATAGCTAGTTTCACCATCTTTCATAATCGTCGTTTCGGGTATGTTTGGAGCAGTGGTCGACACTGGTTCATTGGACGTAAATCGATTGCTATCCTCAGCTTCTTCTGTAGTAGTAGCCTCAGTTATCACTTCTGTCGTTTCAATCGAAATGGAACGAGCACTATCTATAGTTTGTATTGTCGTAGATGAAAAGAACGTACTGCTACCACTCAAGGTAGTTGGCTCTGAATCCAATACCGTTTCCAGTGTTGGTACACTATCAGCAGAAGATGACATGGTATGAAGAGGAGACACTGTTGTTTCCGTGGACAAATTCTCGCCATCTGCCTCTGGCATCATACGATCGGTTAAGGAGTCTGTTTGCGGGGTAGTGAGAATGTTGGCTTGTGTTATTTCTTCATCCGATGTTTTAGCTTCCTGTACAGTTGTTACTATCGTAGTATCAAATTCCTTACTACTGAAACTTGTTAACGTAGTAGACACAGCATTATGTGTGGTTTCAATGTGGTCAGTTGTTGCAACAATTTCAGATGAAGTCTCTGGAATAGCTGGCGACGATATTTCTGTTGTTCGATTCGGATGATCAGTTACCGCTGGAACACTTGTTGTTTCAAATTCACTACGAAATGTCGTCGTTGGCTCTTGTGTTGATGTAGTCTGGGCAACTTCTTCTGTGCGTATAACAACAGAACTGGTAGATGTAGCAGTTGTTTCCTCGTATATTTGAACATTTGCAGTGGTTGTATCCATCGTTTCCGTTTGCATGTCCTTATGAACTTCTTCCGCATCCGTCTTAGCAGGGACTGCTGTCGTGATCGTGCCAATTTCCGTCGAATC
The DNA here is from genome assembly GCA_000956275.1 of Anopheles koliensis. NCBI lineage: Eukaryota > Metazoa > Arthropoda > Insecta > Diptera > Culicidae > Anopheles > Anopheles koliensis. Next base: position 2,030 of record JXXB01004178.1, read on the forward strand.
ATTTTCCACTCCAACATCGTGCGTATCGGTGTGGCTAGTAACTGTTATATTCCGTTGCAGCTGTTCTTCATCGGACATATCGATCAGCGTATCAATACGATCACCATCGATACCGAGATCAGAAAACTCGACTTTGTTTAAAACTTTTGGTCTGTGAAAAAGAAACCGTTGAATGTCATACCGTGAGCAACGATTTAACGCAAGGTGGGAAGGACATAACAGTGTCATAACGCTTCATTATTTTCCACTCCAACACCTTACCTTTCGTAAAACAGCGGACTTCCAGTTGTCAGGCCTACCGCAAGGACGATACAAAATGCCGAAAGCACTGGATGATGCATGATTTTCTCGTCAATCTTTAAGCACATAATCACAAACATACATACACATATATACACGCACGCACACGCAACACATATGCAAAGAGGCGAATAGTTTTAGAATATCGTGATCTTTCGCTGCATATTTCCTGCCACTAGACGATTGTGATGCACAGGACACGATGCTTCCCGGATGCACTTTTCCATACAAATGAACACACTTCCTTAAATCTCATGCACTTTTATCGTGCATGATCGTATTCGGCCAAAAAATCAACAACAATTCTTTCACACATAATCCTCGTCAGACGTCTGTCTGCTGTCGTTAAGGCCAGTCAGCAGGCAACAGGTGATGGCAAAACACACATTAATTATGTCTCTTTTTTTGCAAACGCAGTGACTCCTCTTGAGCCCGTTGAATTTATGGCACCGTCGATCGTTCAACCGTTGTCTCCGGATCCTGCAACCGGCAAATGATAACTGAATCATCCTTACCGGGGTGCTACCGAAAGCGGAGACAATGTTCGAACATTGCCGGTCCGCCACCTGTCGCGTCGGTCGTTCCGCGTTGCCTACCTGTCGCTGATTGATTTTTATCGAACCCCTTACCCGCCGGTGTGGTGATTAGCTCGCACCGCATGTCCTTCCATGAACCACCATCAACCTCACGTACACAAATGAGGTGCGGGAGAGTTGGCAGTTTCGATCAGGTGTAAGCAGCATTAGCACGCCTGTGTAATGTGTTCCCTTACCGAGCAATCGCTAGATGGCTCCCAAGGGTAATGGAACAAATCATAGGCACCGGTAACTGTTACAGGTAGGTGGTAAGTATCCTTACAGAACGACGCCCACACCGAGCCTGTCAATGTCGTCTGGTGCCGGTCGCTATCGCTTACAGCAGCTGTCTGGTGTACCCCGGAGGACCTCGGTTGTGGATGGGTGGAGTTAAATGAAAAAGTACCTAAATGGGGTCCCCGAAGCAAGCAAACGGCTCAATTACTTCCGACTCCAGGCGTTGGTCGCTATGGCTGTACTGAGTGGCCAAACGCCTATCTCAATTTATGATGGATTACACTTGTATCAGGACAATGCCAAAAAGGTAGACACATTAGACAATCGTTTTTTTCCCCTTGTTTACCTCAACATTGCGCCTGTGATGGTCCCACGTTAGGACCTTTGAGTCTAGAGCTGCGGGTTTTCCCGATAAACGTTCATTGTCGAGTTTTCCATGAAAGGTCGGAAGTTCTGTTCTCTCCCAGCAATATGATTAGTCATCCATTCCGTTTGTTTCGGCTAATTACTTTACCGTAAGCGTGTACGGAGTCGTCCGGAATGGAAAGAGAGCGGCGGCTTGCAGAACTAACCACCACACGCATCCGTTCGGTTCGATCGATTGGTTATACTATTCTGCCCTAGTTGATCGATACGATGGTCAATCCGGATGAGTGTCGTTAACCTACGTAAGTTGGATTTTTTGTCGACTTCTTTCGAACTTATTAGGTCAGGTTGTACTAGTCGATCAATAAGTAATCTAAATTACAGACAGCTGGAATAGGTTCGCAGATTATTGTGACACGAGTGTCAAGGTTAAACAAACTTGCCCGTGTTGGCTAGGCAAATGTCAACCGTGCAGCTGAATTATTCGTGGAAGAAAGCAAGGATGGGGTTCATAAAAAATGTCCGCTGTTTACAGAGGCAATCTTACCCGTTGCTATTTTTAAACGCTTCCAGTTCATTCGACTACCGTAAAGTCATCACCAGTGAGGAGATAAAACAGTCTACTACATGGTTCGTTTAATATGGTTGGAATATACAGGCGACATTGTTTTTTTTCGTAGTAATGTTTATTTCCCTTTTTTCTTCCATCACGATCGAGAGATTATTCCATCGCTTCCATTCGCACTTCATTTTCCAACAACGTTCACCTTTCGTACGTACCGGGGTTTCTCGTTTTGCATTATTTTAGCTAGTTCATTCGTTAGGTTTTGTTTTAAATTATTTAACATTACTTATAGAGTTAGGCTCGCTTGCTAATGTTTCCTGTCCGCTGGGTAGCACTCTGCCACGTTCTTGCCGCGCTGCTCTTCAATCTCTGTTCGCTCGAGAAGATGATAGACGATGCTTTTTTATTCGTTAGTGATCGAATCCTATTATGGGGTTATAGTTTCATTTGCTTCCTTAACCTATTTACGCGCTTCTCGTTTGAGTTTTGCCGGGTTTGCTCATTTCTTTTATTCCTCTCTTGTTTTTATCTTTTTGCACAAACGGTGCGTGAATAAATGTTGCTGGCAAGAAAAGAAATAGAGTAATAGAGAATGCTTGCAACCTTCTACTTCCTAAAGGCGTTATTGTATTAGCGTGTAAGAGCAGCGCGTGCATTATTTGTTGTCTTGTTCGATTTGTTTGTTATTTGGAGCGGGGTGGGAAGCGTGGGAGGGAAGGGTGGAAGGGAAACATTTGATCACCAGTATCGTGGTACTCTGGGGGGAAAGTTTATTCATATACTGTTGTTATTAAATGTATTTCATTTAATTTTTCGATTCACGGATAGGTTGCTTCGTTTGTTGGTTGTGTTAGTTTACATCTGTTTCCTGTATTGTTTTATATTGTTTGCCACTTGCTTTGTAAACACAACGTTAGAGTAAAATAGTTTTTCGAAAGAAGTTCATCGCCATCAATTTGTGCTCGCCGCGAATGGAAAGCGTTCTAGTAAATTTTAGTTTTAGTAATGCATACAGCTTACAGAGAATTGAGAAGAGTGTTTGTTTGTTGTGATGCTTTCTGGCCTCTCTGGTATGTTTAGATGTTTAGAAGTTTTTTTTCTTCCGCTATATATATCCCTATAGCTCTTTTTTTGAAGCATTGTTTTCAGTAGCGAATCATGCTCTGCCTCTCAGAAGCGTTCGTATCTATTCCTTATAATTCATTTCAATTAGCTAAAATTTACAGGGTTGTTTTGTTGTTGTTGTTGTTGAAAATTTTGGTTCTACTAATTTTATACAGTCACTAATCGAATTCTCATGACGTTCGAGTATTTTTTTTGAAAATTAGTGAACGATACAAAACGCCAAATGACAATGTTTGATAGCACAATGAGGTGGTGTTTATGAAAAATATGAAAGGAGACAAGAAATAATAGGATGAATTTATAGAAAAGGACGTATTATCCGTAAGCTTATTTGATTCGAAGATATAACTGTGATAATTGAAATTTTGCACTAACAGTTCAACTTACATGATGTGTATTATATAGGAAAGGTTGTTGCAGAATAGATGAAAGTACGTCTTATTTACTGGTATGTGGTATGTTTTATCTTCTAGAATGATACCACCAAAGCACATGATAAATTTAAGTTTAAAAATCTGGTCATGATTATTGTTCGAACGCCGAGATTTGTCGAAGAAGTATATAATTATCGATCGCCAATTGTGAAACGTTTATGAGTCAATGTTTGATGTTCCTAATACTTAAACTTGTTTGTCGAATGTAGACACACCGATCAAATCGATAGTAAACAAGAGCTCGATCGTCACTTCACTTATCGTTCGTACTCACACAGGCCATAGATAAATAAAAATAGCTTGCTAGAAAACAAATGCACCATTATTAAAATAATAGATCACTCTCGTCAGATTGTGGCTGTAATACTTGTGGTTTCTAGTGTGATTATGTACGCAGGTAAATCGATCCTGCGATTGCTCCTGCGCGTTGTAATGGTTAGAGATTGCATCGGACGCCTTATCGCTGGCTGTTGATCTGTCGTTTTCGTAAGACTCTGTCCTTTTACTGTAGTCTGTGCGTTTTTTCCGGGTTTTAGGTTGCTTATTATACTTGAGATACATACGATCCATCTCGTTTCGTTTTCTTTGGCTTTGCGAGTGTCCATGTGTGCTGCTTTGTAACCATTAAAGATTTATGCTATTAGGCTGCGTGTGTGTGTGTGTGTTTAGTGGCAATTGGAGTTGATATGATGTTTATTCATTCGTTTTAAGTTTTGTTTTCCATTTCGTTGCAACATTGCATGTGCATGTTTTGCACAAATTCGCATTAATAAACGATATTTCCACCGGATTGAGCACGCACGTATGAAACCAAATTACCATGTTCTGTTGACTACGAGTGATTTACTTTGAAGATAACGATGCTCTTTTCAACAGTTCAGCCGTTCATCAGTTTCACGCCTAAACAATCTCCCTTGAGTAGGAGTTGTGATGAAATTCTTCATTTCACGAGTTTCGGCACCAGCTTGTAAGTACGTGCAGAATCTGACAGTAACAGCGAAAACGGTTAATCACTATGTTTAATCCTATAATTTATACGCTAAAAAGAGAAAAGTAGGCCATACTGGTTCTTGCTAGCAGGTAGCTTCGTTTGAGAAATCGCGAAAACGACAGGTTTAGCGGTATATTGCCGAATCGGGATAGCAGAATCCCTTCGTCGTTATAGTTGTTCTATCCCACAGCAGTAAATAGGAAACGATATGTCGATGCAGAAAATAAATGTTGACCCATTCGCGTACACGCTATAAGGTTCATTGTCTGAGTGATTTGTGGCATCCGTCATGCATCTGTTTGTGCCTGTTTCGTACCCTCGAACTGATTGCAAGCATGGTTTGTAACAAATGGATCCATCGCTGAAAAGATAGCGATATTTGTAAAGGTGTTTACCGCTATGTACACATTGGTTTTTAAAAGTTTAACATTACATATTTGTGGTACGATGTTCGGGGTGAATGTTTGATTTCATACAAATGCTAGATAAATATCTGATCCAGTTGAAAGTAAATGCGTGAGACGTGTAAAGTTCCAAAACAATCAACTTTGAGACACATTAAGACAAATGACCATGCAGTAACGTTTCACTTTGGAGCTCAACCATATGCTTACTCAAGGTACGTTCAATGTATAGATTCGTTTGTTGATGGATTAAGATTTTTCTACATCCTGGCTTGGAATGTGACGACAATGTGTTAATGATATAAATCTCCATCGTTGCATACTCTACTTTTCGTCTATCAAATATAATTATTTAACGATACCAGAAACCAAAACCAACCAAAACGATTGAAGATTCAACAGTGTTGCTCATTTGTTATGCAGAAAATAGTAATTGAGAAACAAAAATGCTGAAGTTTCGCTCGTATCTACTCGTAAAAGAATAAAGTAGATAAATTCGTGACCAAACAGATTGATGAATTTTTCGCCCAAAAGCCATCGTCTCGTTTTTTTTCTCTGAAAAGATACATTTTTCATCGTCAACAACCTCCTGCACATGCCTCGTAGTATACGATACGTGTATTGTTATGCTTATTTTGACCGTTTTCGTTTTACTCCTAATACTAATGTTTTCAAGTCATTAAAGATCAATCACAGAGATTATTTTTTAAGTAATACAGCGCCGTCAACCGTTTACCGGAACACGGTTTCGGTTTAGATTGTTGATCTCCCAGTGGAGCCATTTCTCACTTTAGTGTGTAGCGTGGTTTGAAAGTGGAATGTTAGCCGCTTCTTTGTATGGTTTGTATCATACTCCGTCACTTCTTGTTCTAGCTGTCGTTCAAGTTCGATTTATGTTTCGTTCGTTGCTAATGATGCGTGCCGTTATTGACGACGTTAGTTATTACATTACCAATTTGAAATTGTATAAGGTTTAACTGTTCGATCAGTACAGAAATACATCGAACTCATAGCCTCAGTTACAAGTAGACATGTCTCGAATTCGTTTGTACCGCACAAAACACGCGGGAACCAGCTGCAGCTTTTGGAAACTTAACGAAAAATTTGGCTATTAAATTTGGATTTTGGAAATTCAATTATTACACTGCCCATATCACACATCTTAGCCACCGTTACCGGATCGAGTTAAGCAGCATAACCTAAATTTGAGCTGTTACTGCGTAAGAAATAGAAACAGAACAGCTCCCACCACCGAGCGTCCTCTAAATCGTCCAAACGTGTACCTTCTCGGCGACGACACACCAAGACGCCCGTTCGTAGTAAGACGAAACGATGTGCAGGCTGGTGACGTGATGGTTGATCAGTGCGTCCAGCTCGCCCTCCCGGAACACGTGATAATATCGATGGTGCGTCGCGGATCCTCCGATTGATGGACTGTCCAGGGAAGCGGTACTGGTCGAGTGGGCCCACGAGTCAACGCTGGTGTGAGATTCGAACGAGGGAACTGAGGATTTCTTCGTTGCCGAAAGGGGTTTTCGATCGCCGGATATGGATAGTCCGGCGGGGTTTGGGAGTACCGGAGCATGCGCTGCTGGTCCGTGTCCTGTCACTGTGCTCGTTGATGGTTGCATTGTCGTCGCTGCGGTCGTTGTGGAGGTGGACGTGATCGACGTCGGTACACTGTTCCACCGATTGTACGTATCGCCGCCGGTATCTTTGCCGGTGCTACTATTACTGCTACTACTGCTACCTTGTTGGTAGTCGCCCACCGAGAGACCCTGTACGGAAAGTTGTTTCGCACTGCTTAAACTAGGCACCTTGCAGCGTCGTCTGTCGTTCGTGCTACTGCTACTGCTGGCCGCGCTAAGAGGCGCGGTTGCTCCAAACGGTAGTGTTCGATCGGGTTCGGATGAGTGAAGATGCTCCTCGGAGCTATCCTCTTCCTGTATTAATAAAGTCGTATCGTTCGACTGCTCTGGATCGTCGTCCTCGTCCAGCTCAGGTATGATTACGAAATCGTCCACTATCGCCTTACCACCGAGATTCTTGCACTTCACACTGGACGTTACCTTCAGCACACTCGGGCCGGCTAGCGGTTGGGTACTGCTGAGCGGAATGTTTTCCGAAAGCCCGTTGCAACGGCGATCTTCCAACTCGTTAAACTCTTCGTCGTCATCCGTTTCTTCCTGGATGATCGGTGCCATTGAGGATCCGTAACTGGGCCCAAGTGAGTCGGTACTGCCGCCAAACTGGCCGCTACCCAAACCGACACTCGAACCCAGATTAGTGAGATTGGCGAGCATGAGTCGCCTCTCTCGAAGTTCCGCTCGCAGTTGGTTTAGATCGCGCAGATCACCGTTCAGTTTCTTCAGATAGGGATCCATGATCGGCGGGGATTCAATCGCCGCATGTATCCTACTATCGAAACCGAACACGTCGTCATCTTCGTCGAAGCTATCGTTGCGTTTCTTCTCGTTTTCCAGTTCCTTCAACAGCTGGGCGCTGAGTTTTTCGGCAAAGTCCACAAGATGCTGACGCGAATTCTGCTCATCCGCATCTGAGAGCTGCGATGCAGCGTTCAGTAGCCCATTAAATCGCAACGGTTTGCCATCCGCACCAACTCGCTCGGGTATCGCCATATCCACTACATCTTCGAGCTTGTGTGCCACGACGGCAGCCGCTTCCACGAGCGGTGGAATTGAGGAAACACTCGTAGGATTTGATGAAGTTGCGTCTACGACTGCAACCGCCCCGGGATGTGGTTTGTGTGGAGTGGTTCCCGTAAATCCACTTCCGGTCGCAGGCAAAGGAGACAGCGAAGGTCTAAGCGCACTGATCACACTGTCTATCGAGTCCGGTGACGATGGTTCGCTCGAGTCACTGTCCAGATCGTCAGTCTCCGGATTGAACAGTTCTAGCGACAGGAGCTTTGGCACGGGTACGGGAGCCGTTGTGCTGCTGCCCGAGGTGGCCGAGGTCTGCCGCCGCAGGATCGGATAGTTACCGCTGCGTCGGAACTTTGGTATCGGCGGTAGATCTTTGATCTGCTGGCGAGTGATCTTTTGTGCGCTACTCTTCTGAGGTGAACCGTGTGATTTCCCTTCCGTACTGGAGTTTCTTCTGTTCGACGTCGGTCCGGACGTAGCACCGGCAGGTTTATTTGCGCAGGTTGTACTCGATGTTGTGCTGGAGGTCGTACTGGTGGTGGTTTTTGAGCTGGCGAGCGTTACACGAACTGTTGTGCTGGGTGTAGCAACTTCACTGGTTGCTTTTGTTGTGCTACTCGCTACTGGGAGGTCTTCTCGCACCGACGATTCCTGTTGCTCGAGTTTCCATGGTAATACGACGGTTTCCTCGAACGTGAACTGGTTGCTTGCCGGCGTCGTTCCAGAACCGAAGTCTAGTCGTCCCTCGGACGAATCAAGTCCTGTGGATCCCGCCTCGGGACCCGTTCGTGGAGGGGCCGGAGAGTGGGCCGGTGTGGGACAAGGCATCACCAATGGGGATGTTGGCACTGATGAGGAAGGCATACGGTTCATTACCGCTCCGGGGCTGAAGAAATCGGTCACACTATTCGTTCCACCATTACCACCACTACACGTACTACTGCCATTACTTCCACCGGTTACACTACCACAGCCTCCGCTCGGTGGAACTTGTTGCTGCTGCTGTT
>JXXB01004259.1:0-14133 GCA_000956275.1 Anopheles koliensis
CACATTGCATATAGTTCGACAATTTCCCGCTAGTAGCGTGTGTGTGCCCAAAAGGCTATATTTTCGATCAAATACCTCTATGTTTTAGGAAAATTATAGCGTTGCGATGTATTTTTCTGTTTAACTATGTAAATTCCATGAAGCACCATTGTTACAAACTTTGCTATGCTAATTAGCAAAGAAAAAGCTGGGTTTTTATGTTATGTCGTGGTTTTATTTGCGGACACGCACTCCAATCAATAAGTTATACCAAAACGATAAGACGATGCGGCACAGCACAGGGAACCGCACAACACGACGTCGAGTTTCCAGCTCCATAATTTACAGACATCCTCCACGTAACGCTAGAACCAAATGCAGCACGGAGCCTCCTTGCACCTTGTAATCCTGGGCGGTTTTGTCATCGTTCCTGCAATGAAAATGGTGGTTCCCGGAAATGATTCACGAGCAAACGGAAGGAAGCCTCCAACGCAAGGGTGAAGAAATTGCCTGAAGCACTCACATCTGTTTGCCAGAGAAGATCAACCGCTGCTGTTGTGGTGGGATTCCTTCCTTCTCTTCCACTCGCTCCTTAATACGATCCACCTTGTCCGTCGGTTCAATATCGATTTCGATTTCTTTACCGGTCAGGGTCTTTACGAACGCGCCAAGAGTTCCGGGTGATGCAAGGTTGTGTGTATTCGATCCACCAGCCCAGAAAAATGGAAAATGTAAAGTTTTAGTAGACGCACCATCAGCTGAATGAGTTCAGATCAACTTTACCTTCACTTTAATCAACATGATGACGAAGATATATGAAAATTTAGGTTTTCTTACGCGAAAAATGAAAACAACAAACTTGCAATTATCACGATTGCAATTGACAGTAAAGAATGATCAGCCGTCAGAATCCTATTGTTCCGAAATACGTTGATAGCACACAGTTCAATACTTAACGAAATGTCAGAAACCAAAAAAAAAATAAAACAACAAGGGTAAAATATAAACACGTTTTTCGTCGTGTTTCGTGAATAGTGAGCGAAATTTTGTGAATCTAATAAACCCAACCATCATGAGCGACTCTGAATCGGATACTGGCGATCAGACTGGATCAATTGAACATTTTAACGGACCTGTGGAAAATGCGTGGCTAATGAAAATACCCGAGTTCAAGCCAGAAGACAACCCGAACGGTTTGGTGGAGGAAAGCTCGTTCTCCTGCCTGTTTCCGAAATATCGTGAAAAGTACATCAAAGAATGTTGGCCGTTGGTCGTAAAGGCACTGGCAGAACACAACATCAAGGCGGACCTGGATCTGATCGTGGGCAACATGACGGTACGGACCACGCGAAAAACGTGGGACCCCTTCATCATTCTCAAAGCGCGCGACCTCATCAAACTACTGTCTAGATCGGTTCCCTTCGAGCAGTCGGTGAAGGTGCTGGAGGATGAGATTAGCTGCGATATCATAAAAATCAAGAACCTTGTGCGCAACAAGGAGAAGTTCGTTAAACGCCGGAGCCGATTGATCGGACCGAATGGCTGCACCCTAAAATCGCTGGAATTGCTTACGAACTGCTACGTGCTGGTGCAGGGTGCCACCGTTTCGGCGATCGGACCCTACAAAGGTCTGCAGTGCGTACGGAAGGTAGTGGAGGAGACCATGAAAAACATTCATCCGATCTACAACATCAAGGCCCTGATGATCAAGCGCGAGCTGATGAAGGACGAAAATTTGCGAGACGAAAATTGGGAACGGTTTCTGCCTCGCTTCCAATCGAAGAACACCACCAAACGCAACAAACCGAAGGTGATTAAGAAAAAGAAGGAATACACACCATTCCCGCCGGAGTTGCAGGAGAGCAAGATCGACAAGCAGTTGGCCTCCGGTGAATACTTCCTCACGGACGACCAGAAACGGCACAAGAAACAGCAGGAACAGGTGAACAAGGAGAAACGCGATGCGGTCGTACAGAAGGAACGGCGCGACAAGGACTTTGTGGCACCGGAAGAAACGAATCGAAGGGCACCGAAGGCAAGTGCGCCCGAAAAAATTGATGTCAAATCACTCAAGAGCAAGATTGCCAAAGCCAACAAACGGGCGACAAAATCGAAATGAAACGCTATCGCACAGCTACGAAAATAACAAAACGTTAATAAACAAATTTACTGTACATGCTTCATGGCTACAAAGGTATTCCAAAACATTGTAAAGTTTTGTCCGCACGTTCCCCCACATTTACCCTATGCTATTCCCCCCTAGAAAAACATGTAGCTCAGCGATAGATCGCAAGCTTCGTCGAGTTTCCGCTGCAATATTTCCTTTTCCTCCGGCGATCGCTCGTTTACGATCGACATGCAACTATCGTCGTCGTCCTCATCTTCGTCGGTGTTGCCCGTCGTTCCGCCATCACTGTTGACCAGCTGTTCGCCAATGATTTTACGTAGCTCATGGTACTGTTCTTTGGACGATTCTTCGAGCGTTTGCTTCACCTGCAGATAGATGCTTTCCGCCTGTTCGAGCACGGCTACTAGATTCAAATTTCCCGACAATTCGTTCACGTGCTTCAAGATCTCGGTGAAGCTAAACTGACCGTCTATAAACACATCCATCTCCTGATCCAAGATGGCGACGCATACGAACAGATGAAAGTTCGGGCACGGTAGGCCTGTCCAGAGTACCTCCCACAGTTGCATGATGTCCGAGTTGGAGAACTCACGCTTGAACCACACCAGTAGCCAGCGGAAGCAGAAGTACATGTTTTCCGACTGGTTCTCGCGCATATAGTTAAACAAACGCTCGTTGACGAACGCCAGCAGCACCCGTAGATTTTCGAGCTGCTGCTTCATGCCCTTCTGGTCGATGTCGAAGTTGGCGAACACTTTGTGCATGAAGCCCACGAAGCACCAAAAACTTTCCGCCTCATTCTGCACGAGGCTGAGAATCGGTGCGAGCAGATCGCTCATTCCCTGCACGTATCCCAGATCGAAGTTGTACATTACGTACGTCATCAGAATGTCCTGCAGCTTCGCCAAATTCGGGTTGTCGTCTCCGGCGAAAAACTCGTACGTACGATCGGTGCGCTTGACGTCCTTTTCGATCTGACATTTACGCTCCCGGTAGCCGGTAAAATTGTGCTCCTGTGTGGGCGTTATAGAAAGCCACTGGAACTTCATCTGAAAGTATTCCTGCGTTTTGTGGGCTCTTCGTTCCTCCTGCTGCTGGGTCGTGTGCTCCCAAACATCCAGCCCGAGCAGATACTTCCACACTTCTGCCCGTATATCCGGTTTGATGCCCTAGAATATTTGATCGGAATAAAATATTAGTTACACCGTTATTACACTGTTGTTGGAAAGGTTCAACACTAACCCCTCGAAAAATGATTTCTTTCACACGTTCCGGATCGGAAATGGATCCGTTGGGACATTTTACGTCTTCCCATGTCCCAGCGTCCAACGGTAGGCCACGGTGGACGGGTGATCGGGGAGCGAGCTTCTTCGTGTTCGTAACCGTTTCAGACGCGCCATTGGCAGCCACCGACGTAGTCGTTTGTCCATCATCCCGTTGTTCATTCGACGAATCTTCATCGATGCTTGCGTTCAAGTTGCTCAACCGCAGCTCACTGGGTACCGTACTCTGTGAAGCTGGCCGATGAATGGGTAAAATTTGCTGCACATTCGCCAGCTTCGACAGCATATCCATGTACGGCCGTGGTCGTGGTCGGGCGCGTATGTCGGCGATATTGAGCTCGGAGAACGATTTCTGCAGCTTATCCTGGTCGGGATCATCGATGCATCGGTAGAAATTTTTACGGTGTGTACTTTTGCGCACGCAGCGAAATCTTTCCAGCAGCTGCAGCAACACACTGGTCGACGTTTGCCGGAAGAGATAGACACTGTGCACCGTGTGATCGTGGTTATAGAATCGCAATTCGTCCTTGTGCGTTTCGAGGCCACGCAGATCGCGCAGAAACACGCGGATGGTCAGTTTGGCTTTCGGTGTGACACCCGCCGGAGGTTCCTCGCTCGAGGCACGTTCGACGATGGTGCTGGTTGCTGTAGTTGCGGGTTGGACGGGTTGCTGTGGTGACGGTTGCCGCGAGATTGGATCGACCAGTGACCAGCCACATTCGAGACTCTCGGAATCGGTGATTTCACACGTTTCCGGTTTCCACTCGAAGACGTGCAGGTTGGTTTTAATGCACTTGCCAAACGTTAAAATGCCTTCCGCGTTGAGCGCAGAGATGTAGGAAGCATTCGCCTTCTTGAGTAGCACACCGTTCTGGATGAATTTTTCCTGTCCCAACGAACCAAAGCAGCGTGCAAACGTACAATGAACGAAGAAAAGAAAACCGATATAGTATTTTTCATTTTTTGCAACGGAAAGTGAAATTTCCCGTCGCTTTTCAAGGACATCCAGCGGAATGGCACCCGTCCTCGTCCCCGTCCATCCCCTCTCCGAACGTTTCAAAATTTTTACGTCTACGTTACCTCCATTCCGCTCTCGTTGTCCATGTCGTTGTGGTGATGTGCAACACTGTTCGAGGTGGTTCGTTGTCTGCTAAATCAGATGATGACACCAACGGTCACAGGCAGATTGTTGTTATCTTTGTCGAACCCAGACACCTATTAGTCACTACGCATTACCTCCACAATTGGAGAATTACGTGTACCAATTTGGGACTGCATTAGGACTTTTAACAAAAAAAAGCAAAACACCAAAAGTTTGGCACGAATCTCAACAGGCCACGCGGTTCGTTTCGGTTACAGTGTCCGTGTATACACACTTATTTCGGCACAATTCGTCTTGCAGTTTACTCACTTTTCATCCATACTGCGATTCGCTTTCGTATGCAACAATGAAAAACAATAGTATTATTTTTGCTTTTTTTCTTGCGTTCTGTTGACATTTGTAGCCAACGAACGAATTCAGCTGGCAGTTGTCAAAAAGGTAAACAACAGTACAACGCCGACTATCCATGGGGCTGTGTTTGTGTTTATTCGTTCTGCCAGTAGAGCTGTGAAATTTTGAATCCTTTTGCTTTGAAACCAACGGAGTGAAAATTAAAAGTTCAACAGGATTTAATTGAAAGAAAATATCCAAATTGGATTTTTAAATTACTATACGAAGCCGTACTACAACGATTATCAGCCGCTTTCGGATTATCCAGAGCGCGTCGGGTTTGCTTGTTCTACTGTATTCAATGTTTATGTTTATATCTTCGAACAGCATAGTTTCTCCGAATAGTTGCATGCCTTTAGTTTAACAAATTCTAGGACGATAGTGCTGTATACTTGTACTGAAAACGAGTTTTAAAAAAGTAATCATCTGCATGAGTGTGTTGTGATCGTTGCCTTTCGTGAATTTAATAACCAAATCATAAAAATGAATGCATTGAACGTTTGACCCACTATGGAGTAGCTTACTATTTGCGCTCCGCTTGAAAAACGATGAAAAAGACGACCGAAATGGAGTTAAAAAACATGGCCTCAGGCAAGTCACGTGAAAAATCGATGCGTTCCCGTAACAAGCGAAAGTGCAAGCGGAAGAAGAATGCTCGCACGATTAAGCGCTACTGTGGCATCAAAGATGCATCCCATCACGATACGCAGGAGTACTGTGGGGAGCGAAAACATCAAACGCGTCCGTACCGGGCACTACATCTGGCAGGCGCAGATCTGCGCACTGAACTGCGTTTGAAACATGCTCAGAACGTGTGGATTCGAACCTACCAACGGATAGTGAAATGGCACGGCAAGCACCAAACGAATTACTGGAAGCAATGTGCACAACAGCTGAAAGTAGAAAACGATCGCCTGAAGCGTGAAATGTATAACCGACCCGTAACGCGCTATGTTGACGCAACAGAAGAGCTCGTTGGCGGGAGCGCTTCCGATGAAGATTGCTACGACGAGGACGATCCGTTTGGCGATACGGAGGATGAAAGTGAGGACGAACGTGACGGTAAGCGTGCTGGAGTTAGGTTAAAGGAGCTATTTCGGGTTCACACATTACATAACAGCGCCACAAATCATGCAGTCCTCCGCATTGATTCGCAGATGTGTGTGTGTGTTTGGTGCATGCTTGAACGTTCGAAAAAGATTTAAATCTCCAAAAAATGGAGCATTAAGGTCCTCCTGAATAAATAAAGGCGAAGAACGAGTCCCGAACGAGTGCCGACAAATGGGACGAATTTAATTTTGTTCGTGATGAATGCAACCGTGATCCATTTCCCTTCTCTTTGTAGCGAACGAAGGATGCGATCATCGACTTCAACAACGAACGTCCAGGTCTGCCCCGGGAGAGGAAACGGAGATTGACGAGGAGTTTCTCGCATTTATGGAGGTGTCCGCCCGGCACCGACTCGAACATCGGCGCTTGAAAAATGAAAGTGTTCATTAATTAGATTTATGAATAAATTAATACCGATTAAAGCCCCTTTTTTCGAGTGTTCGTGTCCCCGCGCTGAACTCAAACTCACCCGCGCGTTAACCATTCGCATAAAAGGGGAACCTGTCCAACGTCCTACGAATCGCAATCATGTGGACGAAGTTTGGTTACGTAACTCCAGAAGCAGAAGCACCGGCGCAGGTCAATGAGGGAGGTGGTGGTGGTGGTCGTGGTGATCCGGATCTGAGGATCATTAAAATCAGATCACTTGCCACCGTTAAGCCGACGGAACGTGTATCGTATCGCATTTATGCGCTCTCCTTCTTTTTGCGACCAGACCACGCACCAACCGTGCTACACACGGTGCTTGATGTTTATTTATATGGAGATTAAGCGCGATTCATATTTGGGCTGCCCCGTTTTCGACACCTTCGAATTGATGGCTGCGAGCGGCGCGCGCGTTGGCTCGCGATTGTCCGCTGATAGTGCCAGCCAAATGGTTTCACTCTTTTTGCTCTCCAGCATCGCGTCGCGAGATGGATTGCTGATAGATGGTTGGCGATGGGTGATTTTACACGAGCGAAAGGCTGGCCGACAGTGTGGTCCCTGCCGCAAGGACTTGGGGATGTAAATTGATTGTTTCTGCCCGCCGGGGTATGGTGCGAATGGTGTGTATGCGTTTGTGTGTGTGTGTGTGCGTTGGTTGATTGAAAATTAAATTTGACTTCTGGCGCCCGCGCCTTCTTCCATGCGCGTGTCTTGCTTAATCCTCCCTCAAACCCGATACTACGTAACCACGCAGCCATGGCTTGTGGCGAAGGCTCAACCGAGTATTGCGTATATCTCATCCATCGTCCACTGAAACTGGTGGTGCTGTTTTACATGGTACACATTCCATTTCGTTTAATCTTTGCCCGTTTGTTTCGCTGTCGTTGTCTACGCTGCGCCGCGCGTTCCAGTTTGTTCGGGGATACCAGGTAGATCCAGGAGTCCATGGATGTGTGCCCCCTCCCCCCTTCCCCACATTCCTGCCATCCATCCATTCATGGTCCCATTCTTCAACTTCACGTTAAACATTCTTTCCGGTTTCACCGGCGAGGTGCGTTCGCGCACAACACTCTTTCGACGTCAATTTTTATTTCCAGATTGAAGCGGGTCAATTGCACGGGACACTGAAGATTGAAAGAATGGTCGCGCCTGGCGAATGGGTCCGTTTTTTTTTACTGGTCGAAAATGGAAATGGATGGAAGGGTGCGGAAGTGTTACATTGGTATGGAATATTTGGAGTGGCTAAAGGCGACGGTCTTAAGTGTAAATTTGTTATTCTTACTGTTTCATCATTTGCAGGCAGCGCCGTTTTTTACGTTTTTCTGACGTTAGCCCTGCCGAATCAGTGCTTGCTGCGTTCTGCGATTGCGCTGCTGACTTGGTTTCATTTTTTTTCACGAGTGTTTGAAGACAGAGTTGAAGACATCATCCAAGTGACCTTTGTAAAATCAAATACTGCAAATTTCGTCGAACCATCCCGAACTCATTGACTAGAGTAACCTATTTTGGTGTGACCGCTAAGTGTTTCTTCCAAACATCCGAACTAGAGCGCCGCATTCCATGACTTTTTGTGCATGTGTTAAGCTTTATAGCGACTCCCGAGTGTCCCGAGCGCGTTTCGATTTCGGTGCACCCATTTATGGAGCTGCTGCTGCTGCTGCAAGCGCGACAAAAGGATGCAACGCGAGAGGACAAAAACGAAAAACGCGCGATCCCAAAAATCTAACAGCAATTCATTGCACATTGCATTCAGCGATGGAGATGGACAGGACGAAGACGCAAGGTATGTACGGATATTCCTTTCCTGCTCCAGACGTGGTTCCGTGTGCGTCTGCAGGGTGGGTTGTGCTTGTTCCGCTCGCACGCGGGTTGGTTGATGCTGTTGCTCTTATTAATTTCCTTATTATTATACACAGTGTTTTCCGTCGCTATCCTTTTACCTACCCATTGGCATGGCGAAAGATCCCTACAAATGTGTGAGTAGTGTAGTGCGTTTTTTTTTCTTGTGTGCTGTCGTTGTTGCTGCTGATGCTGCTGCACTCATTCTTTTCCTCCGTTCCTACGTTCGTTCGATCCTTCCCGACAAGTCAACGGCTCGGTACATCGAGCCGACCTCAAATCCAGCCCGCACTCCAGCCCCTCGCACCACATTCAGCCGACATTTCTCGTTATGTTCCGAATGGTATAAATTTTTGTTATCACATTAATATGTCGAATTCAATAACATACAGAATTACTTTTTCATCTTCTTGCCACGAAATATTGAGTCCCC
Organism: Anopheles koliensis; assembly: GCA_000956275.1. Lineage (NCBI taxonomy): Eukaryota > Metazoa > Arthropoda > Insecta > Diptera > Culicidae > Anopheles > Anopheles koliensis. The sequence continues at coordinate 8,691 of JXXB01004259.1, forward strand.
CGTCCGCGCACCGAGGAGATGGTGGCCCACAGCCAAAGGAAGAGAGTTCTCAGTCGTCGTCGTCGTCGTCGTCGTTGTGGTCGTCGTCGCCATTACTGGAGCGATCGAGCCCGGTGGTGGAACCTTTGATGCGGTGGAAGCAGGACGGGATCGCAGGGTGGTTTGCGCTTGTCGATTGGTTGTTCTTCTGCTCTGCGCCTTTCGTCGAGCGTTCGCGAAGGCCATGTGCGGTTCGTGGTCGTTGGACAGGTCCCCGGCAGGGCAGAGCACACAATGCGATCGAGAGTTAGCATTACAGCGCGGATATTGCATTTGATCGACATTGTGTGTGCATCGCGAGCTGCAGCCAGAGGTCCCTTCGACTCCTTCGCCTTCGCCTTCGCCTTCATTCAGCACTTTTGCGCATAATCTGTTTGTGAATTCTTTTTTGCTCTCCTCTTCCCCGGTTATGGTTTCCGGGAGGGGGAGAGGAGCGGGGTTGTCTTTCTTTCTGCAACTATTTTTTTATGCCTGTGCCCACCACATTGTATTATGCTCGACGCTTTTCGTTCTTCATTATGTTTTTGTATCCGCACAAACCGCCCGGTATCCAACGCGGATCGGACCGATCAACGATCGATTTGTTGGACATTACGAACGTACTGCGACAATTTAAGGACCCGTAAACACTTTCCAACGTATTCAAGTCACTAGCATCTAGTGTTGATCTGTCCAAAAATGTTCTATTTACTGTATAACAACCGTTCGATTAGTGATCGATTTAGTATGAAAAGCGTAAACATTCCATTCGTCCATCTTTCGTCCTCTGCCTCTATTTTTTCGCTGCTTTACGCATCGAGCCACTCTGAATCGTGATAGCAAAACGACAAACGCCACACATTGGGAACCGCACGAGGGAGGACCTGGGCAGCAAAATGATTCAGAAATGGTATCAGTCAGTCATCGCGCGCCGGCCAGCTAACTCTCCCTGGGTTCGGGTTCGCGTCAGCAGACCCGCTCGTTTCGCGCCGCATCTTCGCGTTGCAGCCGAGTTGCGAGTGAGTCGTGAGTTTCCTTCCCAGCGAATAATGAGCTAGAGAGGAAGGGACCACTGGAAACCGGCACCGGCACCGGCTGAGCGTGGGGTGGGGGGATGGTTTGCATCCGAGATTAGTTCGAAGCTGTCGAGAAGCTGACTGAGCGCGAGACGCGTCGATGTTACTGTGTGCATTCGGCAGAGAACGCGCAAGCGCCCAGACACTGGCCGTGTCATGGTCGGGAAAACACCTTCGCCGGAGACGAGCCACACGAGGGCCGGAGAATTAAAGCGCTGGTCGCGCTGAAAAGACGTAACGATAGATGGATAGATGGATGGATGGATGGACGGCAATGAATTGTAGCTTTGGTGCTGCGTGTTGCTCCGAACGTTCTCTCATTCCGCAGGGAGGGAGCGTGTTAGTGTTCTTCTCACTTTGTAATGGTTCGCGTCGCGTCGGTCTCCTAGGACGCGGTGCAGATTCAACCTCAAATTGATCGGCCGGCCCAGCCCCGTTGCTGCCTCCGTTTGCCTCCGATGTCGGATGCGATGTAGCACAGCGAACCGGGGATAGGATCGATGAACCTACACAATTTCCATCCATTTTCAACCCCGATAGGGGAAGGATCGATTTTAGAACACAAGTGTGAAATTTGTTTGGGGGATACGTTTTATTGGGTAGGCTGACCGGGAAGCGGACAAGCGACCTCGGTAGCGATATCCACGATCCACGTTCGTGTGATGAATCTCATCGATCGACTTCTCGGTGCGACGTTTAAAGCGGTTCTATTACGCGACGCTCAGATGCGCCCGAAGGGTTGGCAGTTTGCGGCAGCAATAAAAGATAAAACTAAACCATAATGCTGCCATTATGTTTCGTCTCCTGTTCGTAGCGGAAGACACTCCATGCGTTTGACCATACATTTGTAGTTTCGCCACTGAGCGTTGGCTTCCTTGTGAGCATGGCACAATTTTGTCCAATTTTTCTTGTGATCGTGTACGCCTTGCGTACGAGTTACGCACACCTTCGCGACCACTGTTTGAGGGCAACACAAACTGATCCTAGAAAATACGTTCCAAAACGGACGCATTGCTACCAATTTGCCATCTCCGTTCGGGTTGATTCGTCTCGAAAAACGCCAACCCCGATTCTGACCCTCCGGAGCTGTAACATTCCAGCAGGAACTCACGACCGCAATCGGACAGTTTTATGGTGCTATTCACACGCTTTCGTTATCCCGTCCAGTCATCCGAGGCGTTACGACGGGATATTAATCATCGCATCGCCGTGAACCGTGCGTGGACGTGCGTATATATGTGTGTGTATATATACATGTGTGCTTCAGACAAGGGAAAAAGGGGCAGCGTAAAAAGCAGATGTTGCGCTCGTGGATTTGTAGACCGAGCGAATGAAAATGGGAGCACACACGCGAACCACGAGATGGGGCGTTTGAGGAGCGGACTGTCGCCATTTTCCCACTGCCTGCCGCTAAATTCTTCCACCGATTGAAATGCGCGGCTTTTGGACACTTTTGTACAAGCCCCTCAAAAAAAAAAAACCATCCCTGTTGCTGAAGGGTAATATCGGTTTGACAACACATGTCGCGCTGAAACCAATTCTCCAACGGTTTGGATCGGAATAAAAATCAATTCTCAGCCGCCGGGCGTAACGACCGAACAGGCTAGAAGATATGGGCAACCAGTTTGTGCATGTAGTCGTCGCAAAGGCGGTGGTCGGTGATTTTAATCTCCGGAGGGAAATTCTGTTCAACACGCAATGTGCCAAAGACGAACGACAGCGCGGCCAGATACGTACAACCGGTGGCGATCAGTGGCAACCAAACGTATCGATCAAAACCTCTTCACTCGAGGTGGTTTTTATTTTTTCATCTCAAAATTTAATTTCCCAGAAGCAATTGGCTTTCAAAGGGGATCGTATGGAATGTAGTTGCAATTTCCATGCGGTTTGAATTTTCAACAATGTATGCTATGCTATTTCGTACTCTGGTTTGCATGTCGTAATATCAAACGAAATTCAAAAAAATATGTATATATTTGGGCAAACTTTGCTGCCAGCGTGGTAGCGTGATAGCATGTTTATTTGTTTCTCCGTATTTTTTTTGCTTATGCTGTCTTCTCGCAACCGGAAATGGGTTGTGATGGGGATCTCCTTCGCACGAGAATGATCCCCATCACGCGCGAGAAGCCCCATGATAATCTTGATTGAGTTTCGCACAAAACCATAATTTGGCAAACGAACGTCAAGCGTCAAATCACTGGGCCTCGTACGCTTCCTAATGAGCTCGGAATGATAATGATAGCCGCGGCTAGTGGGATCCCTGCAGCGGGCGGAGTGGATTTGGGAGGCTAAATTACACGTGCAATCGTGCCGGTGCGGTATTCGCGACGTCCGCGAGGGCGAGGGCGAGAATCTTTTTTTTTGTTGTTCTTTAATATTGTAGCATCCGCCGACTTGATGACATTTCGTGTCCAGCACAGTTTCCTGGCGTTCGCTGCGCTGCGTTGATTTCGTTAATTACAATGCCACCTTGAGCGGCATTGTTTCTCTGGCTCGTGGGAGTTCTGGCCCAGTTCCGTACGGTCGTTGTGTAGTGTATTCCACACGATCAATTGATCGCACATCATCACCTTAGCAACCTGTGGTTGGGCGGCGGAAAAAAGGTGCAGAAGGTGGAAGAAGGCAACCGTGGATTTAGCACCGCGCTCCTTTCGGGCGTTTGGCACGCAATCGTAATTAGGAGCTTTTGATGATTATATTTTGCGCTACGAGGAAGTTCGGGGCAATGTGTATGTTTTGTCTGTTATGTTTGGGAGCGAAGAGGGAAGCAGCGAAGGATCCGTCTGCTTGAGAGGTTGCAGAATTATTGTTGAACGGTGTTAGTTTAGGTTTGTTAATGAATGATACCCAAACAGCGCCAAACGAGCTTTCTGCGTTTCTTCGCGAGTATCTCTCGTCCGTTGCGTCGCTTCCGATCGACTGGTCGCAGGGGCCCTTAGGCCCAGAAACTGTTTCGAGGAATGTGGCCTCAACTTTTCGTGATCTCATTATGAGCTTGTCGATAGCCGGACGACCTGACTGAGCGACCAAATTGCTGCTCTACTGCGTTAGACCGGCCAGATTAGGTCGCACCCAAAGTTGGTGGCTTGATTCGTTTTTAAGAACACCAAATTACCCGCTGATTATTGGTCCACGGCTTCGTGAACGAGCAGCCCTCGGAGGCAGGCATTATCGGTGACCTCGTTTTAGCAAACTGTCAAACATGCTTTTGCTCCAGGTTGTGTGATAAGCCGGCACCATCGCATCGCAATGCCAGTGCTAGAAGCTTTGCAGCACAATAATCGGCAGGGTTATTGTAGTTCGCTACTGCTGTAGGAAAAACCAAATCCGTAATCTTATCACCACGCTAACAGCGGTTCATGCGAAAGAAGTCCGGCAATTGGGGAATGCTTCCGAAAGGATGCGATCACTGCGCACGATTCGATTATTTGCATTGATTGGGCAGCATAATGGGGTTTGCTACAGCGGACGGCAAAGCAGACCAATGCAGCGAATGCAAATTAGTTGCATAAAATGTTGGCGCGTTCTCGCAACGTGTGCACGCGCGCATCCGATCGCATCGATCGTTACGGGCGCGGAACGAGTCAAAAAAGGCTCGAGGCGGCTTCTGCTGCTCGGTGAAGTGGACGGCCACGCAGCAGATGCGTTGATCGATTTCGTCGACCGCTTATCTGACGGGCCGAGGTGTTAAAACATTCCCTAAAACCCACCGCGCCCGTCCAAACACTCGTCACTGTGGGGGGCAGAAGCACGGCTATGTGTGTGTGTATGTGACCTCATAAGATCACCCACTAGCACACACACACATACACACACCGCAAGTCACACCACAAAAAAGGCAGTACGTACATGCACACTTGCACAACTTCTTCGAGTCCTTATTTTGAAAAATTAACAAGCGATTGCACTGAATGTTTAAGGCAAGTTTTTGGAGTTTAGAACGTATTTTTAGCGTGTAACCCGATCCCGATCTAAATCTCGATTGAAAGTCCTGCATGTTTTGGACGAGTTCAGCGACGTGCGAATTCGATTTAATGCGAATCATCTTTGTTACACAAAGAATTGATGCGTCGTAGTATAAATTTGCGGTTGATATACAGATTCACGAGACGGATGAGGACGGACAGCTACTGGAATGATTTTTACTCATTTTTGATTTTTTCGTTTTCGTAGTTTACCACCAACGCTCGTGAAGGACACCCTGCGGCTGCACCGTGTCTGGAGGTATAGTTTTTGGAGGTCCGAAAATGGAAAACGACGACAATCGACGTCGGCAGCCCGAATTGTATCGGAGGGTGGCCGACGCGAGCCGCTGCGTCATCTCCCATCGCACGGTTCCTCCAACCCCC
>JXXB01004322.1:0-14037 GCA_000956275.1 Anopheles koliensis
CCGGGACATTTGGCTTTGGAGCACACGCACACCGTACTGGATGATGATTAATGTCTTATTAACGGGCAGCTGGGGTGTGGGGTGCGGGGTTTTGTCAATGGAATGGTAATTTATGGCCGCAGTATCGCAGTTCCGCCGGAGTCTAGAAGAGTCTGCTAGAGCAGCCGGAAATTTGGCTCCCAACCGAGAGCGTTAGCCCTAAAGGGTAGCTGTGCCTCTGCCCTTGGACTTGATTTGGACGTTGCGCCCTGTCAACGCGCTCTCCGTAACACCTTAATTTCATGCAGTGGCCCTTTCGTTTACGGGGTGGCTTTTGCCCGTTTGTTTGTTTGTTTGACCGATCACCGAGAGCCCGCGGTTAGAGCGGAGCATAATAACCCAGGCGAAAACGCGGTGAAAACGCGGGTGATCATAAATCATCCAATCAATTGTACTTCGTCGGTCGGCGCGATTCGCCGTCGGAGCGTTTGGTTTCAATGTATTTGCTTCGACAGATCCGCGGTGTTTTCCTGTTTGGTTTTATTTTTTCTGCTCTTGGAGATCACGGTGAGAGAAAAATAACGTGCCAAAATAAGAAAACGCTGCGATAGGAAACTCGAGAACTCGAGATCAGAACGACGACGATTGAAGTAAACTCACACTCACACACGCATTGGGCGCAACATACCATGGCATGCTCTCGCGCACATAAAACAAAGCATAAAACATCGAACGAACCGACGACGATCAGCGCGACGCGGCGAGTGAATTCGGCGAAGACCTTGAATTTGTTTGTCGTGAATATAAAGTGAATTTAAAGGGCCCTTCCCTGCTATCCCTACGTGAGCGCGCGCGCGGATGATGCGCACGGATCGTTGCCGGCCCCGGATCTCCCAGGGCCACCGGCAACATTGTGGCAACGCACGTGGGCAGAAGCGGGCCGCGGGTTCGAGCAAGAAACGATGCTGTAAACATCAAACGAAACCCACGTAGGACGATCATCGGCGAGGTCTGGCTTCTTCCAACGGTCTCTCATCGGGGCTCCCATCTTGGGGCTGCGTCGGGCCCGACAGATTAGTATATTTAATCGAGCCAAAATGCTCGCGCGAGGGAAGCGAACCAAACGCTGCACGATTCCACCGAAATTATTATTATGATTGCGTTCGCGCTCCCTTCATTCTCACTCACACACACTTATACACGAATTCACAAAGCATGGCTGACATTGAGATGCACTCCATCGAGATGCCGCTTACTTTGACCGCAGAAGCGAACGAGCCAAAAAATAAAAAAAAACGCAAACGGAAACATGGTGGCCCAGTTGGCGGAGTTGACTATTTTTAAATGGCCAAGTTTGATTTATTGGTCGTTAAAAAATCCCGCTCCCCTCGATGGGGGGATCGATGGTTTGATGTTGTTCTGTAAGGGTTCTTTTTTTGATTTTATTTCTTCCTGGTGCGATTTGATGAGTTTGTGTTTGTATGAGAGTGAGAGAGAGAAAGAGAGGTAGCAATAGCGTTTGCACTGGGAGGATGAAAGAAGAACTAAATGATTGTGTTAAACCAGTTTTGGGACTACTGAAAAAAATGTAAGAAATAGTAGCTCCTAAGAACATTGCAAATTTGTGAATATTGAGTGTGCTGAAGCAAAAAGTTTGTTAGATTTTACAGGGACGCTGAGATCGGACGTCTACAGAAATGTTGTAAATACTTAATCTAACTTTCATTAACATTTCGATCCAACTGCCCTTTTACAGTGGCTACCACAAAAAGCTAGAAGCTCGTCACTGGTCCTTACAGCCAGAACTCGCTCTCGCTGTGAATAGATGTGCAACGAAGGTATTATTAGTAGCTTGGCTCACATCATCACAATCGCCCCTAATATCTGTCACCGCTCTCGCATGATTAGGACACGCACCGGTGTTTGTTCGGTGTAAACACATGCGACAAGAATGTTGTTTACGCTACCGAATACAACAAACAAACAAACCACCCCATCGCGGTCATAAAGCCACCCGGCGAGGATTCATACATCTACTTTTCCTTTTATAGCAACACCGCATACCTGCACCGGTGGTACTTGTGCACTCGATCGAGCCTCCCCGCGCTTATCAGACCCACCCCCACCCCCCGAGATGGGTTTGCCGTTCCCCGTCCCTTTCCCCAACCGTTTCAACACACGAGACTATTTTTAATCTTCCGGGTACCGCCCGTACCATCTCGCCAATCGGTACGACATCAGGTGACTAATTGAGACGCTCGTAAGGTGGGGTCGGGAAATTAGCGCGTACAACACTGGTTGGCCACATTCTTGGTGGCTCAGGTGCAGGTGCACATCATGTGCGATGGTGGTGCGATCTGCCGCGAGCATCGCGTGATGCAAGTTCCTAGATTCCGCCCTAGGGAAAGTGGGCTGTGTGTGCCGAAAGCGGGGTGGGTGACTAAAAATAAGCGTGAACCGATCGTACACGGATCGTACGCAAAATGCACTTGCCGCGCGTTTCCGTCCCGCGTGCCGCGCGCTTGTTGGGCGTTCAAGCGCTTGTGCGAGCGCCCGCCGTAAAGTCTCCCGCAATTCGCATCGTGGTCCGTTGCCAAATCGAGCAGCTCGGCACGTTGAACGGCTTCACAGGGCCGTGCGTACATGCGGTGCAGCCGGATTAGCGATCCGATTGCGCACCGCGGTGCAGCAGCATCCGGTGTTATTGTGATTCAGAAGAACCGCGTTGGGTTCGAAGCACTAGCGTGTATCACAGACCGGCTGACGGCATCGGTATGCTCGTGTTCGTGCACGGAATGTGTCACGGAATGTGACCCGGGTGAAAAAGACCAACAAAAAAAAACGAAACCCGCATTTGCATAACACCGCACGGTGTGCAAATGGCTCAGCTGGCCGAGTCCGGCCAACCCGCGAATGTGTTATTCTTGCCGTTCTGGCTTTTCATAGGCCATTGGCACGGTTGGGTTTCGCTGGTTTGTTCTCGTGACTAATTTGTAACGAGTTGCCGCTGTTGTGAGCTAGTTACACGAGCTAGTCAATTCACGCACCGTACATCCGCTGCGATCGCGTGATCCAAGGCGTACGCCAAGTGTACGAAGCAGCCGAAACCGACCACGGACCCGGAAGGATATCCTACCTAGAGGGATAATGAGGGATCGTTAGCTAGCGTGTTAACGTCTTCCTTCGTGGGTCGGCCGGCGGTGGTGTGTCCTCCAGGCGATCGATTAAAGCCTGCCGGTGCGTGCAAAACAAGGTTACATGGATCGGAAAACATTACACATCCATTACACGCATTGGCAAGTGCGCGTGCTTGCAGGGTCTAGCTGATTTGTTGACCCAAACGCACCCGGGCCGATATCGATTCCGCTCGATCGAAACGCAGAGTCGATCGATCACGCCGCCATCAACGATGGGCGGGAATGATGCGGCGCAAAACAAACACCACCGGCAAAACGCAGCACGCTGCGTCATTCATCGTCATGCCAACGCCAACTTGGATCTAGCAGATTAATCTCGATCTCGGTTTGTGCGAGAATTGCGTCGAATAGGCGGTTTTTTTTTCGTCTGTTAGTTAGGAAGCCGCGGGAGATGATGCCTTCCTGGTTTTATTTACCGCAAACGCAAAACGCACGTGGTGTGAAGGGCCATTTCGGGAAGGACAGAAACAAAACACACGGCGGGTGGTAGATCGGAAGATTGATCGTTTGTTTTCCAGGTGCGGGCAGGAAGCGGGCACATTCCGGTGTTTCTGTGCTTTATGTGCTCGCGTTAGTCGCCTCGGATAAAGCGGCCTCATTACGCATGTGCACTGTCAAGTAAGGCTCCTGCCACACATTCGATTCATGCGGGCTCGGCACAGGCCCGGCCTGCTTCTGCTGGCTGCTTATTATTCAATTAATTTCCTTTTCTGCTTCCGCTTTCATTTCGGGTGTTCGTGTGCTGTTTCTCTTGTTTTTTTTTTTTGGGTTTTCGTTCCCGGTCCGTACCGCAATGGGTTGCTTCATTTCGGTCTGGCCTTCTTAAACTTTTGCTTTTTTCCCTCCCTCCCCAAAACAGCTCCCACCGGGGGCGAAAAACAAGGGAAAGAAAAGCCTGGTACACCGGCATTTGCCAGGCGGTCGGTGATGGTGTAATGCTGAGTCACTTCAGCCGTGTTTTCGTTTTCAAAGTCAAGGTCAGTTCGCGGTGAAACGGCACCTCGGATAGAGCGCGAGGGAAAGAGTCCGAAACAGCCTAACGAAGGTGCCTACCCCGCGGGGAATGTGCGCTAACGCACGACATGTCAAGCATGTCGAGAGGTCGGCATGGCTACTATGTTTGTGCCGAATGTGGGTGACGTTGGTCCAGGGCTGGGAGCTGGGAGCGGTTGCACTGGGGCATGGCAAATAAAATGTGCGAGCTCGTTTCGATTGGCCGTAGAAAAAAAAATCGAATGCAGACTCGAAAGAAGCAGAAACAAAGTGAAACTCGACACAAAACTGTACTTCGCTGAAAGCCTCCTGCCTGTTTCTACCCCTCTGCAAGCGGTAGTCCATCCGACGCGAATAAAATAATACTTCCAAAGCTCTCGAAAACGCTGCGCTTCGAACGAGCGTACCGATGATTTACGTCCGATGAGGATAGGACGGAAGCATCCAGCCGCACCGTACTTTGGTCCGATCTATTTTTAACGCATTCGATTGCAGCAATCGCTTTCGTATGAAATATTATGCACACGATGGTTTTGGAGGGTAAATAAATATCCACCATACCAGCCGCGCGTCAAATTGACGATTTCGGAGCTAGTAATCGTAAGGAAACGCCGCCCGCATTTGAAGTGGTTTGTTCTAATGGCTGCTCGCCTTGTGTGCCGTTTGGAGTCGCACCGTGTACCGAGCGTATCTTCGAGAGCAACTATTAGTTTATTGATGTATGAGCTGTTTGTCGACGGGCATAAGACGCTCGTTATCTTGTTTTGGGACATGTGTAAACAAATTCTACACGCTCGGTACCGAAGATAACGTTGCGCAGCGCTGCTACTGCAATGTAATGATGTCGGGTTTTTGGCTGTTCCTCGGTAGAAACGTTTAATTGCTGTGAGTTTGTGCATTATTAAACGATGCATAATGAGTCACATAATCGTATAATTGCTGCATTTCATGACATTTCAAACATTTTTGCAAGATATTATCTTGCCTAATCTGCAAAGACAAGGAACATATCATTTACTTCGCTGTTTGTGACAAAATAAAACATTTTTTTGGGGGGTTTTCATTCAGTTTAAGAAGTTTGAACAAAAGATCAATGCTTCGATTTTCGCATGAGTATCACTGTAAATTTTGGTTTTAGTTCGAAGTATTGCAACCGTTAGTTTGAACTCATTTCTCTTGTGAGCCGCTGCGGGCCATTCTTTGAGTAATGAACCAGCCTATATAAACCAACACTAACCAGCTGACGTGTAGGAAAGAGAGAAGTACAAAACAACAATTCCCGGGGACCACGCAGGAAAATAATCTTCCCGGGTAATAACACGAAGATGGGGAAAATTCCAGCCAACCCACCGAAATCCCTGCCACAACGGAAGGAAAACCAGAGCCTGCTCTCTAAGATTCGCAAGGAATATGTAAGCTTCACGTTTGCCAAATCGCTCATATTCGATCCGGCCCGGTTACCGCTGATTTCGGTGCTGATTTTGGCTGCCGAGCTGGTGCTAAACGTGTTCATCGTGCAGAATGTGCCGTACACCGAAATCGACTGGAAGGCGTACATGCAGGAGTGTAAAGGTTTTCTCAATGGAACAACCGATTATTCCGTGCTCCGAGGTTTGTTAAGAGGATGAACTTAGCATTGGAGCTGGTTGAAGTTTTTTTTAAATTTCTTGGTTGCTTCTTGTAGGAGACACCGGTCCACTTGTGTATCCGGCCGGCTTTGTGTACATATACAGTGCGTTTTATTACCTCACGTCGCACGGAACCAACATACGGCTGGCACAATATGTCTTCATTGCCATTTACCTGATGCAGCTAATGCTGGTGTTACGATTGTACTGCAAAAGCCGCAAAATCCCGCCGTACGTCATGGCCATCACCATTTTCACGTCCTATCGTATACACTCGATCTACGTGCTTCGGTTGTTCAACGATCCGATCGCGATATTGTTCTTATACGCGGCATTAAATGCGTTTATCGACGGCCGATGGACGCTGGGAAGCGTAATGCTCAGTCTGGGAGTGTCGGTTAAAATGAACATCCTGCTGTTTGCACCGGCAATTCTGCTGCTGTACATCACTAACCTAGGCTGGCTAAAAACGGCTCTTCAGCTCTTCGTGTGCGGGTTAATTCAACTAGTGCTGGGAGCACCGTTCCTTCTAACGCACCCCTGGCAGTATCTCAAGGGTAGCTTCGATCTGGGCCGTGTGTTCGAACACAAATGGACGGTAAACTATCGGTTTCTAGAACCGGAAATGTTCGAAAGCAAAGTTTTCCATCTAGCACTGCTTGGCCTGCATCTTATCCTGTTGGCTGTGTTCGCTTCACCCTGTTACAAGTACTTCCAGAACTACTGCCGATTGCGCCACCTGGAAATGATGCTGGTGCCTCAGATAGAAGCACAAAATAGGGCCGAAAAGGAGAAGGTGAAGAAACCGAAAAAATCCCAGGCTCAAGCATTACCACCTGCTACTGCAGCAAGCAAAGCGGGCGAAGAGAAACTTTCTGAAGATCAAGAGAAGTTCCTGAAGTCGTTTGAAAAGGGAATGAAAAAGATGTCCGGCAAACAACAGGGGAAGGTTGAGCGCAATGCCGCTGCTGCAGCGGAACCACCAGCAACGAACTCCGTGACAAACAAGTTCTCGATTCACTTTGATCGCTCAACCCAGCTAGCACTGCTACCGATCTTCCTGTCGAACTTTATCGGGATCGTTTGTGCGCGTTCGTTGCACTACCAATTCTACGTTTGGTACTTCCACAGCCTACCATACCTTACATGGTACACGGAGTACCCGAACAGTTTGAAGTTTTTGCTCCTTCTGCTGGTGGAATTCTGTTGGAATACATATCCGAGCACCGTGCTGAGCAGCCTGGCGCTGCACTCGTGCCACCTGATTCTGCTCGTCGGAATCGGTAAGAAGATGTTCCGTCGAATTCCGGATCTGGCGCAGCTGAACAAAACGAACTGAAGTGAACGGCATAGGTGGAAGTGTAGGAATGTTTGAATTCTCCGTTTGAATTGTGCCTTTAAACAAAGAATTGGTTATTTGTTTGTGGTTTTTGTTTTCTAGTGTGTGTTGTAGAAAGTGAAAAACGTAGAAGTGTGAGAGTGATATTCAGCTAATAGATGCTGTGTGTGCATTTAATTGGAAAATACTATTTAATTACGTTTGTAGTAATTTGAATTTTAAATAATAAAGACAATATCTCTACAATTGAATCTTGGTCTACATTTATAGTTTTAGAACAAAAAGCTGATTTCATTCACGGATCATTTTGATCAAACGTTCGGAACCATACGTTCCGAAATATCACGAAGTCTTCGTTACAACGTCAAAACGTCAATGGCATGTGTTATGTTGGGTAACATGTAAACAAATAGATTCTTTGCAACAAATCGCCGATAAAATGGATTACGAACTGCGAAATGTAAATTAAGTTTACATCATATTCTGTTGAACACAATTTAATTCATTAAATTTCTCTTATTAGGTCAAAGATTTCCTGCAACTGTACAACAAAATTACGGACATGTGCTTCAATTCGTGCGTGGATAACTTGTTCGGTCGAGACCTCACCCGCGAGGAGATTTCCTGTGCCGACAATTGTGTGCTCAAGTTCACCAACGTTAACCAGCGGTTGTTAGGTGTATATGTTGGAGTCCAGTCGGATATCAACCAACGACGAATGGCGGAAGTGGAAGCGCAGCAGGCTAAAATGATGGCCGAAGCACAGCAGCAGCAGGAGCAGCAACAACAGCAAGCAGCATTGCAAAGCACACCAGAAGTAGTATCCGCTTCTAGCACGACCACGGAATCTACAGTGGCATGATAGGCAACATTAGTTCCGTGTTAGTGTTTTATTTTGAATATCGATCGTGACAGTTATTTAAATCCACAAAATGGCTAGAATTTGTGTAAATGTGTTGGTGGGCATCCCGGGTTCCGGAAAAACTAGTTACTGCCAGAAACTGATAGCTTTACCTTGCCGTCAGTTCGAAGTGGTCCACATATGTTATGATTTATACATTAAAATAGACCAGCAATATGATACGTTTCGTGATGAGGTTGGCTTATACAAGACACGTCGGCAGATGCTTTTATCTCTTGCTGATGCGATCATTGCCGCCCTGAAAGAGAACGATCATGCCAAACTGAACACGCAGTTGTCCAACTGGAAAGAAGCTTTCGATCATGGGATAGAAATTTCCCCAATAACTGATTCCAAAGACATTGTATTTCTAATCGATGATAATAACTACTACAGAAGCATGCGTTGGGAGTGGGTGAAACTAGCAAGGAAACATTCGCTCGGTTTCTTTGAAACCTATTTCGATACGGCTCTTCAAATTGCTTTAAAAAGAAATCAGAAACGATCAGCACCCATCCATACAGATGTGATTGAACGCATGTGGATGCGTTTGGAAAAACCTTGTGGAAAGTTATTTACTTACGAACAACATTTCATTGCCGTTGAGGAACACACGAACATTGACACAATTGTCGCCAAAATACAACATAGTTTCCAAGATCCAATGGATGTTCCAGTTTCCTTAGCGATTTCAGCACCGATGGAACAGTCCAAGGTTCACAAAGTAGATATTATGTTAAGAAAAACGATATCAATGAGAATAGCTACGATCAAAGACTCTATGTCGAAGGCAGAGCTTCAAACCCACGTCAATATGTTGCAAGAAAGGAAAAGGTGTATTTTGGAGCAAATTCGATTAGGTGGACAAGATTTTCCGGAAGAAATGATGCAGGTGCTAGTAGAAGAATTGTTCTGATGTTGATTTCCGTAAAATTTTTATTTTTGAAGCGCAATAAATTGATCGTACAGCAATTGATTATGAAAACCATTTTCGTTCTAATAAATTTAAAAGCTACAGCTGTAATTCATTTTAGTACAACAAAAACTTATTTATCTTTTCACGAAAAGCTTCACGCTCGCTCGTTCAATCCGCAAACAACGCATGTACCATTGAAGTATTACACAACGCCCATGTAAACGCATTGCTAGTTTTAGAAATGTCAAGGCCAAGAACTGTTGAGTTTTTGGAAAATTTTACAATAATGTAAAAAAACTGAAAATACGGTTTATATTCAAGTTGTTTAGATTTTCAAACAGTATCAATTTATGGTATTAAGTTAGTAGTGCTAGCAATCGAATCAAAATAACGATTTATATAATTAAAAAAGCAACGTTTCTGAAAATTTGACAGCTCACGATTTTCGCGTTTGACAGCTGGCAGATGCCGCTCAAAATATTTACGCGCTTTTCCGCGCAGTTTGTTTGTCTCGGTTTTCTTTGGCGCGGGCTTTCGTTCGGCGATGTGTAAGATAACAGCGAACATTGGGCGGGAAAACACTTCTCCCAACCCTGTCTGATTGGTTCGGATGCGCACGCATACACAACGCTTTTCATTCACACAAATCAACATGAATACGGTGTTAAATTTGAGGGCCCGCGAGTACGGCCGCGGTAAGTAGCTTTGCGTTGATGGGTAAAGGCGTCGCGCGTCGCCGGAGTTTCCTGTAGTTTCATGTGTCGCGTTTGTTGCCACAGGTTTTTCGATACAGTACGATGCCCCACTGTGCCGGCTGCAGGTACACGAGCGGGACAGTTGGAAAGGCATCACGCCGTCGACGTTCTCCGCCGACTACAATCCTTCGCCCCCGATCCTGGCAGCCAAGTTCGCAAAATGTGCCAACCAGCAACACATACTTGCGATCGCGAACGAGGATGGCAAGGTCGCACTGCAAGACACGAATCTCTCGAACTGCGAACCGGGCGGCGAACGGGCACTGGAAGGTGTTCAGTGTCACTACAACGCGGTGTTCGATATCGCTTGGATGCCAAATGAGATGAAGCTGGTGACGGCGTCGGGCGATCACATGGCCAAGCTGTGGACACTGGCCGAGGCCGATACGGTTTGTACGCAAATGTTCCGCGGACACTACCGATCGGTGAAGACGGTCGCATTTCGGCCTGATGACGCGGCCGTGTTTGCTACCGGCGGTCGGGACGGTGCGATACTGATCTGGGACACGCGGGCACAGTTCAGCTCGAATATGGTAGTTCAGGCGGACAATTGTATCTACAGTGGACATTCCGGCGGTCCCGACATGCCGGCGGTCCCGGCACACCGTCGTCCCACCGGAAGCGCTCGAGACAGACGCCAAAGATTCCGGTGCAGGGTTGCAGCAGCAGCATCACCGGGCTGGTGTTTCGTGAAGGGAACACACTGATCTCGTGCGGTGCTGGCGACGGAATGGTGAAGGTTTGGGATACACGACGCCACTACACGAACCACCAGCGTGATCCAATGCCAAAGCATACCTTCTCGTACGCCGGTTCGAGCACGCTGATGGGCTTTACGAATCTCGCCCTGGATGAGGCGCGCAATCGGTTGTACGTGAACTGCATGGACAGTCATATCTACTGCTACAACATATCGTCTTACGATGGGAAACCCTTGCAGCGGTACCGGGGCTTTAATAATGGGACGTTTTACGTGAAGGCGGCCCTCAGTGCGGACGGTCAGTATTTGATAAGTGGATCGAGCGATGAGCGGTGCTACATTTGGAACGTGGACAATCCGGATCCGCTGGTGAAACTGTCGGGACATTCGGCGGAGGTGACGAGTGTGGCGTGGATGCAGAGTGATCGTGAAGTGCGGATCGTTACGTGCAGTGACGATGCACGGCACAAGGTGTGGCGTATCGGGGCGGAAGAGATCGATTCCGACGAGCGGCAGCAGCTGCGTGGTACGGCTGAATATTGTGGATCGTATCGGTCCGATCTGAAGGAGAAGCAGCGGCTGAAGGCACTGGAATTTACGCCCCGTTCGGTGCGGGGGCTCGTGCGGCGTAATGAAACGACACCGAGCACGGACCATCTCACGCGGACACCGAAAACATCCGGAGCGGCATTCAACACGATCATGTCCAGCTCCACCGTTTCCGGCTCCGATCGGTCGAGCAGTAAACGACCGTTTTCAGAATTGACTCATGCAGACTCAGCAGCAGCGGCACGGACGGTCACGGTCCGCCGGTGAAGCGATCGTTCCGTGAGGAGGGTCGCGGTCGACGACTCTTCAGTCCTGCCAATTCGAAAACGACCAATAGCTTTACCGCGCTCGAGATCGCGTCCAGCTCCAGCACGTCGCGCTGTCTGAAAGTGATCCTGGAAGCGTCCGAAGAGCTGGCGGTTGGTGTTTCACCCTGCAAATCGCCACTGACGGCCACCAACCTGAACATCTCCTCACCGGATCAGCATCGATGCGCGTCGCCAACGGTGAACCTACCGAACTACGTGATCGACGGCGAAGCGCCGCATCTGGTGAACGTGTTGGCCGCCTCGGGTGGCAGTGAACGTACCGACCGTTCCGGAGGTGGTTTGTACGGTGACACGGGACTGGGTGGCGCTGGTGGTGGTGGCGGCACCGGCGTTGGCATGAAGCGAAAGCTGAGAGAACAAATGGATTGGCTGACGAAGATTCGCAAGCAGAAGCAACTGCAGGCGGCCAAGGGGATTGAGAACAGTTACGGCAGCGTCGCCTCCTCGCTGGAGCTTTCCACGCGCAACTCGCAGCTTCTCTCGCCACGGCTTCAGCAGCTGAAATCGTGTGACGAGGGTGGAGCCTCGGGAGACACGAACCACCACCCGCATTCGCATCTGCAGGACACCAGCAATACCGTATCGGCAGCAACCAGCAGCAGTTCGCCAACACCGACCACACCAAGGAGACGGTCGTCCTGGGCCTGGCACGGTTCCTCCTCGAGCCCGCACGACAGTGCGGACGAAGCGATGGGAGGGCGCGGTGTCGTTGCTGCCACCACGAAGACAACACCTCGAACACGCCGGTACTCGATCAATGGGGTGCGCGGAATGCTATCGACCACCGCCTCGGAGGTCACCTCCATCAGACGATTTTTAACTGTGACGACACCGACCAGCCGACCGAATCTACAAACCTCCAGCTGAGTTGGCGCCCACGGAACGCCGCCGCGTTGTGTACTACATTAACACATGTATACATTTGTTTTAAACATTTTAAGAATTTGTATACGTACGAAAACACAAATCGTGCTTTGGTGCTGCGAGGCAAGCAGCGTGCGATCATGGTGAAGTCCTTCGGCTCTTTCGGATCCGACCATCGTGCCCGCGGCACCGGCTGTAAGCGGAAGCCTTCTAACGCATAGCCTTGCCTTAAACGGGGAACATAGATAACGCAAACGCATTTCGTTTCCATTGTTGGGAATTCCTACGACGGTTTTTTTTTGTTTGTTTCAGTAATCATTATAACAAGAGATGGACAATAAAATTAAGTAATTAAGTATATGTGACGCAATAGCTTAGTTTTTGCTTTTTGTGTCTGAAAAGATCGGCAGGTGATGGTGTTAGGAAAGATTTATGTCGTTTTTTTCTGAAATCCTTGACGCTAGATGACAATAAGAACTATTTATTGGCTGCTCGGTGACTATTGTCCATGTCTAACCGTTGATTCGTTGTGGGAGGAATTCACATATGGCAACGATTAAAATTAATTTGAAAAATCGATCGGTGCCGTGGTTTTGGAACGATCGTGTTCATCGCTCACCTTGCCTTCCCTTCTTCGCCGTACGAATCCGTTTGTTGAAAGCAAGGCATACGGAAACAAAACAAATCATGCACCGGAACATAAACACGGCCGCTTGATCGATTTAAGCACTCTAAATAAACACTGCCAAACGGTGGACGTGGCAAAAGTATCAAATCATCTAATAAAAGCAAATAGCAGCGGCCGGTGTGCGCTCATAAACAACACGCACCACGTGTTGGGCATTTAATCGTGGCGCGCCGCCGTCAAACACCCATACTTTCCGCATCGTAAAACACCGGGCGCCTCCACGGGACGGTGCAACGTGTGTGTGTGTGGCATGAAAGAAAGGGAAGGAAAATAGACGGGTGAAAAATGGAGGCAGTGAGATGCGTTTTGTGAGCTACCGTAGTGATATTTCGTGAGAAACTGCTGATGAAATGGTGCGTCGGTTTTCCCCTCCTTACGTGAGTGCCCGTTCGGGAAAATGCAACAGGCTGTCCCCTGCAAGAAGGGTGAGAACCATCCACACGCACTCTATTAGGCAATTGATTTTTATTGAGTAACACAATCGTTCATAGAGGAAATAAAAAACCAACGCTTGCGCAGGCCAGCAGCAAGCAACAGATAGCGAACGCGACGTTCCAGCTGTACAGCTTCCACCCTCTATTGGGGGTTCTCTTTTTCTCACCCACCCGGTTGAGTGGTGGCGCCTGTTGATCCTGGCAGGGTATGCAGAAAGCACATGGGAGGCTCGTGGAAAAATTGGGCCCGAACATCCCCGAAACGTGCCTTCGGACACATGCCACAGGTTGATTTCGGCATTGAATTTCCAGTCTCCGTGATTATTACTTCGGTAATATGATAAAGGTTTGGTGGGATGGTATTCGACAAATAACTATTTGTAATAAATTATTTAAAACTATATTTTTTTAAGCCATACTTTTGCTACAAATGCGAATGATTGATCAACTTTCTGTTGTAGAAATATTATAAAGATTTCTTCATATTTATAGTAAACCAGGTTGGATTATTAGCTTCCATTTTTTATAAGTAATTAGGGATTGGAATTCCCAAAGTATCCCTCTTCTGCGTGTCGTCTTTGAAGCAAAAAACAACTAAAAATTCTCGAGTAAAATAGTTGATAAATAAAGGCGACTCATCCAATCACTTACACTAAGTAATGATACTTACAAGCTAGTTCCCAAAAACTGAGCTGTTTATATCGCTGAAGCAGCTACTAACTGTTAGGGAAAGTAATGTGGATATATTAATGACACTTTTCGCAC
>JXXB01004363.1:0-10391 GCA_000956275.1 Anopheles koliensis
GAAACCCGAGTCCTTTACTTTCACGTACCTTCGGTGTCATCATAAGTTTCATTTAAATGCATTATCGCTCCACATTTTCCCTTATTATTAATTTGCTACCGTTTGCGGGCGCTTTTCCGACCCGAGAAGCGGGGATGGGAGGAGCTTTTGCTTTCTCTCTCTCTCTCTCGCTAGCGTGTTATTTCTCTATTGCTTTAGTTTCCTCCCCCCACCACCTCCGACGAAGCCGCGTGAGTGTCCTTCGCTTTTACGCCGCCGGTTAAAAGGTGAGATGCTTGCCTGCGTTGACGTAGACGATGATGATGCGAATCTAGGAAAGTTGGAAGAGTTGGAGATGACCTGAAGAGTAGAGATCTGAAGCGGACAGGACGGTCGCAAACGGTTGAATAATTGAAATATGACAAAAAGCACCGCCAAAGCAAAGGTGGAACGCCGGCGAGTAATGCACGCGGTTCCATGGCCGGTAACTGCAAGAAGAGAAAAAAATAAACCCAGCCCAGGAGGTGGAACGCGGGCGAGGGAAATAAACTTTCCCGTTTGCTTCATGTAGTATCATTATCGTTATTACTATTTTTACTACCCCTGTCGGAGTTTCTTTTTCTTTCGGACGTACTCACACACATACACTGTAGTCATGTGTTTCTCAAACGCACGAAAGTCACGATGCAGCAAAACCACAGGTTGCTCATCAATGGCAAAAGCCTTTTCCTTATTGTCGACCGCGAGGGCATGGGGGTTAGGAGGTGTGAGGTTTTCCCCACGACTTTCTTTAACGTGAGTCAGTGCGTTTGTGTGCGAGACACAACTTTGCGAGGGACTCTAGGAACATGAAAAAAACAGAAAAAAAATAAACGGAAGGCTCGAACAATGGCGTATCATTCCGTTTGCTTCCTTTCTACTACTCGTAGTTTTCCACGTTTCCCTTCCCCCTTTCTTGCGGCGTTTACACTGCCTTTGCTGCTTACTAAGCGTCCGTTAATGGCGTCCCTGTGTAGAGAGAGAGAGAGAGAAAGAGAGAGGAGATGAGGGAGGGAGAGAGAGAGATATGTGGGATAGACACTGAAAACACTACCGTTTTTCGGGAAGAGCATGTGCGTAGCGGAAGACGTGTGGGCAAATGGGCATGGAAAAACCCTTCGGTAATAGTTTTTATTTTTGCATTATTTTATTTAGTCCCGTCTGCCTTGTCCCTTTCATGTGTGTGTCTGTCTGTGTGTGTGTTGTGCGTGTATGATTTTTTGTTGCGGCTCCACTTAGGTTCTTAGTGCAACTGCGACCACATATGACACATGACCCGAATGCATTGTCCTGTCCCTGCAGGCACTGTGGTTTTTTTAAGCTAGAAATTCGGACAAAATTTCGTTGGGGAATTATTACTACTTTTTATAATTTTTTTGTTATTTATTTTCAAGAACACAGCGTTGTAGTAAAGTATGTTTTTCTCGTCAAATTTTCTCTGTTTTCATTTGAACTATTCCATGTATTCTATACATTCTTATTTTTCATTTTAGAAAAAGCTTTTCAAAATGAGCTTATAAAGGAGGTTATAGGTAGGGTGAAGCAAAAAGCAAAAAAAGCTGGAAATTGAGTTTTTGAATCGTTATTTGATAGCTATCCTTACCTGATTTCATTTCATTGAAATATTTATCAAATTTTATAGATTTATTTGTGTCAATTTCACTATTTCCTAATTAATATTGTCGTCACTGCTCATATGCTGAACATTTAATATTTTTCCTGTTTTGTTTTTCTTGTGATAACTTGCTGTGATTTTACAGATTTGTTTTTTATTTGTATTTTTCAGTCAATAGAAATCTGGTTAAAAGATTAGTTATTAAACTTTAAATAAAATCAGTCAGTGAACGATCGAGACAAATAGCACGTACGAATTTTTTTTTTCAAAACGGTTGGAAAACCTCAACATAAAAGAGAAATAAATTCATCAAACCTAGGAGCCTAAACGATCAATCAGGATTAACGTGTGATTTATCCAGCGTCATTTGTGTGTAAACTCTAGTGTAAATATTCCCACCCATAGTCCAATCTCATCGTCAACCGCTTCAGCAGGCCAACTTTACCCATTGAATCGGTTCCATTCTCTCCGACGCAGGACCGTACCCCAGCTGGTTTTCACACCCCCATACTCGCAAAAAAAAACAGTCCCCAAAAAAGGACATCAGGAACCGAAAAGCCACAGAAGAGCAGAGCTCAAACGCTAGTAATTTTACACAGCGCTCGCATAAAGGCAATAAGTTAATTTGCATATGAAAGAGGGCTACTTTAAACTACTTTTCATCTGAGAACACTAAACAAGCGAATAAAAAAAAACCTAGGTTTGCTGGCGAGCTAGGGCGGGTGGGGGAGGAGTGGTGCCTGGAAGGGAAAAACTGGACTTGTCGTTGGCAAGCGTTGTGTATGTGCGGTCAAATAAGCTTCCCGTTGAGTTTCGGTTTTTGTGGCGGCACCAAAAGTGGTGCCAGCCAAAAGCAGTCGATCCTCGGTTGCCCGGGTCGGTAAAGGGCCGAAATGTTTCATCCCCTTCCACGAACACTTGCTGCTCCACTCGGAACAATATCGCGTACTCATACGTTATTAATCCCTCCTTCCATTCTTGCTGCACACGAAACGGTCGGGGCGCCCGTCTTCTAAGCACTTTCCATCCCAACAAAATATTTTCTTTCTTTCCACTGGGAGGTTGACAGCGAAAATTCGCTTTTCCGGTGTGTAAAGTCCGCAAAAGCACCGACAGTCAATTGGGTGCCCCATTCAAATTCCTGCATCCAATCGGATGGCTAGTGGAAAGCACGCATGCTAAGCTTTATGGTGTAATAAGTAAATTAAAAAAGTAATGGAACGTAGCAACATCTGGTTTCACGTAGATTGAGGGGCCTTCTCCTCATTCAAAAAATAGAATCACTTCAAAACGATCGTTGAAGCTGTTTGGATGTTTAAGGATGTGTAAGGATTTACTACAACATATACTACGACACCTGAAAAATAATACCGCCAATACGAACATCTTCAGCCTTTCATCTTTTTTAAACAGCTTTTTGTAGTGTGCTTTATCGAGGCTGATCGGTATTGTTTATTTTTTAGTTTGACATTTGACGAAATTAGTAAAAAAGGAACAAGGCCCGTTTATACTAAATGTCAGTCTGTGTCGAACCAAAATGTGAAAACAGGCGCGATTAAAACAAAACGATTATTTTAGTTTAATTTGATTTACCCATGGTTAATCTGGAATTTTTCCTAGAGTGAAATTGTGAAATGAAATTCTTATAAGCTTTTAAAATAATTCCGAAGTAACACAAACAACAGAATATTGATAGAATGTTTCGAAATTCGCCGTAAAATACGAACTGGTTGAAATTAGGAAAAAAGGTGCAAATATTTTTAAAGATTTTTTCATTTGAAAAAGCTCTTACTTGCCCTTTTCACACTCTAATTTATTTGATTTTACAATTTGCCCTCAATTTCACAATCTCTGCGTCCTTTATGTTCTGTTAAAATGTGAGACAAAATATGTAAAACAAATCTTTTTTTTGCAATGAACGAAACAAACAAAATAGAAAAATTGCTTAATGCTGCTCGGCACGAAAGCTTCCCGGTCGGGAGCGAAACTCCCGTGCCCCGTTCGGAAAGTTTACGGGCATAAATCAATGGCCTACACTTCTTTGCGCACTGCACGACAAATTGAAATGCCTGCACTCGAGCGCAGCGTTCGGCAGCAGGAAAACAAAACGTGTCGCGTCGATAGAACCAACAAAGGGAATAGCAACGCACCAAAGAAATATAAAAAAAAATACACAACTTGAAAAAAAGGCGAAAAACGAAATAAATGCAATAATAAATTACTCATTTCCTTTCACGGCCTCCAGCACACCTGCCCGTGTGCAGCAGAATGGATTTGCGAAAGAGGGAAATTCCGAAACGTGCACGGAGCCGGCACGGATTATCGGCAAAAGCTCGGTACTTTTTTTAAAGCACGAAATTTAAGCTGTTCGGTTTGTTTCTGTGATATTTTTTTTCGTACAGGTTTCCCTATGTGTGAGTGCTAACGCTCCCCCTCCCCCTTATTTTCCCTCCCAAAAATATACCTGAGCCCACAATGACAAGAAATAGTGATAAGAGAAAAAAAACTACTCGATCGAACGGCGTACAGCAAACTAGCGGCTGAAACTAGAGCTGAAATAAAATAAATTTAAAAATCAACGGACACCTTCTCGCCTATCCGTCCGCTCGCCCCGCCTCGGTCCCCGATCGAAGCTAAACAAAATATTTTCATTCAATTTTCTTCCCGTTTCTCACACCTCCAGCCTCGCCCGCGCCGGCCGAAAGGTTTTGGTTAAATTTAAATTGAACTTTTATCACCCAATCTCGGGACCCGGTGGACAGGTTTCTTCCGTGGCGAGAGATTGAAACATTCCTGCCTCGGTCGCTTTCACCCGGGCGGCTTACGGCGAAAGGCTTTTTCTTTCCGCGTGATCGGTGCCCACCAGCGCCAGGTACGGCATTTTCGGTGCTCCTTCCTTCGGGTGTACACTTGAAATTATTCTTCGCTTCGGCAAGGAGACGCCGCGACGCGCACGCCGGAACAAACAAACTATTTTATTACGGCCGCTGCTCTCGCTTTTACGCAACCCCGAAAGAGTAAAAGAAAAAATCCCACCATCCGCTCCTTTGCCGCAAAACGCATCGGCATTTGAAGTTTAATTCACGAAACACGGACACACCAAGAAATCAGCCAGTTCGATGAATTAGGAGCTCGCTGATAGTACCGTTTTTTTGTATTATTTTCTTTTGGTCCTTCGAGCCGGATCGCTGGCGGTTGGCAGGTGGGACCAGCGCAGCAATGGGGCCAAATTAAAAGTTTCCATGCTATCGGCGCCGTACAGGCGAGGTGCGGAAACAATCGACGAACGTTGAGAATTCGGTTAAGATAAACGGTGCGATTTCGCGAAATGTCTTATCCATTTGCGCCTTCCCTGCGCCTGCCAACCTCCCGTCCAGCTAACTGTGACTCTTGGGGTAAGTTTTTTTTTTGGTTTTTTCCTCAGTTTGGTCTGTTGTGGGACCCCCTCCACCTACCTCCACGGACCTTTTCCACCACGAAAATTGGTTCCCCGCAAGGTGCTAGGGGGTTTCCGCAATGCGGAAGTAGTTTGATGTCAGGGAATAACGCTAGCGTTGTCCTCCACGCCCGGCTTCACGTTCCACTTCAGACTAATCTAAATCGCGACAGGGATCAACACCCCTTCCCTCCCGCTTTCGTACCGCAGCTCATTAGACCCCCTGCGAGAACCTTCCGGCCAAAACCCTTAACCGCTGCCCCCGAGCATCAGTAAGCAGCAATAATGTGTATACAATTGCGTGTATTTTTGTTTTTTCCCGCTTCGAGCCATGTTGCGGGCCTCCCACCGATACGTGAGTGACACAATTTATACGGCCGGTGGCAGGCAGCAAATCGTGACTAAAAAACCTCAACAGCTCCAACAAAACTCCCGCCGAAGACGAAGGAAAATCCAACCAACCTCAACTAAATCGCTAAACGGAACACATCGGAAGCGCTGGCATAAAATTATGCACGGCAAATTAATTTGCACAGCCGCAAAAGCCTGCCTACGCAAACTATTTCCACCGAGCAGCTCCTTCGGTACGATTGTGGCACACGCAACGGCCCGGAGGCCCTGAGGTTTACGGCCACAAAACGCCCTCGTAGGGAGGAAATTTATACTAGACATGTTATTTCAAAGGGCAAAATAATATTACCTATCAGATTAAAGCATCAGCTTGGTGGTGAGTTTGACAAAAACATCGTTCCAGCCGTTCTGGGTTGAATATCTTTCGTATCTATTAACAGATTATTGCTATTTTGTGTTTCTTTAACGAAAGGATTGAAAAATATTGCGAAATTCAACAATTTTACCAAACAAATCGACTTTAAATTCAAATAAAAAAAACTCTTCCTTACATCATCTTAAACAAGAGATGCTCTTTTCTAACTTCACCCTCGGCCGTCATTATTTCCAAAAGTTAAAACAAAAAATCGAACCGAAAAAAAACCGGATTTCCTTTAAGTGAGCCGCGACGCAAAACTTTGCCCCATTTGTAGAATGTAAAACCGATCGAATATCTCAACTTCGGCCCGGTGGAGGATTTCTTTCTCGCCGGCAGTTTTGTGCGGTAAATTGCGGTTGTTCAATTTTACTGCGCCTCTAAACATAAAGCTAATTATTTCGGCACGTTTGGTGATGTCGCGCAGCGAAAAGAATATAATACCAACTGGATGGGTAACAAGCGAAAGTGCGGCTGGTTTTTTTATATGGCTAGCCACTATGGGCGTCAGAGGACAAACGTTCGAGAGTACAGATAATTTCTAATTTTATTTATTTATTTATTTAAATCGATTGTAGATTGAGAAATATTTTGTTTCATACTGAGATTTTTAATCTTTATTTAAAAATTTGCTAAAAAATCGAAAAATAAATTCCTTGATTTTTTGGAGTAAGTTCTAAGACCAACCAACAAAGGGAGTCGTATTTAAATGTTTATTTCGTCGCCATACCGCTCAAGAAGTTTGGTTAAAGAAAAATAATTAAATCGATCCTAAAAGTTCACCGGCCTTAGTGGCCCCTTTGGACAACCCACCTGCTAAGTGACCATTATGCGCGAACGGAATGGGCTGCTTCCAGCCAGGAGCCGGTCTCTTAACGGCCCCACCGAGAGGAGGCTTGCGGGTGGTGGCATGAGCCACGCGTCCGAAACTATCTTCATAACCGTAACCATTACATCTCCCAGGACCCGCCACGAAAGCCGACCGACTTAAGGTGATGGGGTAGCAACTTTTGCTACCGTGCGGGCCCACCAAACCGTGGAGACGGCCTGCGACCGTACATAAATATATTAATCCGTGCCGCCGTCACCGCCACGCCAATCCGCTCTAGGACGCTTCCGGCGCAGGCAAACGGGTCGAACGATAAAACAGTGACGTTAACCCCTTTTTTTTCTCCGGCACGGTGTCGCTATCGGCTGCTGCAGTGTGAGATAAATTTCAGCGGAATTAGTTCGGCCACCGCGTACATCGTTCCTCCCTTCGTGTGACCTTGCGTGCTTCAGAGGAGGAGGAGGAACCGGGCTGGGTACTCAGGAGAAATTGAAAATAACTTCGAGATGGAAACACACAAAAACACATCAAACGCGCGTTCGCCAATTTGGCTGATTGCAGCGCCGCGTCCCGCAGCGTTCTGCCACGTTCCAGACATTAACTTCAAATTACTCACAGTTTCCTTGCAGTACAAACAACGCGTACAGACAGACACCTTCTGGGCGCGCAGAAATCCCGCAACCGTTCGCTTTATGACATCGATAAACCCATTACCAACTGCTTTCTGCTTTCGGGGGAGAGGGGAAGGGTGTTAATTCTTGTCGTTGCGATTCGGTGCCTCCTTTTTTTTGTTTGGTTTTGTTTTGTTCCCCAACATCTGGTTCTGGCTTCTTATCGCCCAAAATCGGTGGATCTGGCACTCCGCCTGGCGGTAGCGAATTTTTAAGTGATTAAAGCGTTACCTTCAAACGTACCCAGCAGCCGCCCAGCACTTTGTTCACTTTGCGCGAAACGGTTGGCTCGCACCATCACGTAACTGGATCTGGAATGCTCCAACCGAGTGAGATGATGATGCCTACCGTCATGTTGCACTTTTCTTGGCCAGCTGTTACCTGCGCGGGGCTAGTTATCGGCTCCGGATTCGCGTGCCTCGGCGGCTTGGGGCCTCTTGGGCTTGGAGTGACATTCCACAAACGAAACCGGCTCCGGAACTCGCCGTGCGCCGCACAAGTGCAGTGAGCTGGAAGCAATTTGCTACGGGTAAATGATAAGTACACCGCGGGCCAGGTCTGGAGCAGCGTCTGGTTTAAATTAGCGTACCGTGCGATTCGCCCGACCGGTTTTTCTACCACCCCGTCCGCACCGTCCAGACCGTCCGCGAAAACTGCGGTCGCGTGGTTATCGCAAATCAATAACGGAGGATTGTGGTATGAAAGAAAAACCGAGCCCTTTCCGTCACCGATAATGTGTGAATGCGAGCGTTCCGCCGAGGAACTCGCTGGCTCCCGGGACCTATTAAGCGGTCAGTCGCACTCCGGACGGTGTATCGCTTCTGGTGTGAGGGAAGCGAAAAAGGCAAAACGGTTAGTTTGATACGCTGCTCATCAGGATGGATGTGCATCATACGCGAAAGGCATCATCAGCTTCATGTTTATGTCAGTGATACGAACAACGAGCGCATGTTGGGCAGTTGAAATGCTTCCAACGCAAACTGGGCTGCTGAGTTGAGCAGGATGCTTACCTCCAGAAGAACCAATGAAAACTTGGAAGAACTATAGATAAACGTATGTTTAATGGATGGATTTTAAGACGAATTGATTAGGACAATTACAAATCTTTTCGTTTGTAAAATATTAAAACTAAACCAACTCTTTGGATATTATGGAACCTAAGTTGGTTTATAAAAATTGTCCTAACAATGTCTAAAGTCTAAGTCTCATTAATCGCAAATCACGCACTAAGTGAAAGACATAATCCAAGCAGACATGCTTGTGAACACGAAAGAAGCCTTAGACAACGTCTATGTCGGCTTACAAAATATCTAAAATATTCCAAGAATAAGCTAAAAGAACACAGGACTTCCTTCGTTCAAATAAGGCTTCGTCCAATCCACCAAGAACACCAAGAGAGCAGAATCTCGCAGTTTGCTTCCTAAACAACTTCCCAAACCTTTTTAGGAGCTACCATAAAAGCATCAATATCGCTTCTTGGCTAAAAATTCGTGGAAGTGAAGGACTCCGAATTCGTAGTCCAAAGTCCAGATATACATCCGGATTTAATTTATACCACACCCACCAAAAACAGGAGCTTTCTTCTCATTTGTTGCAACTGCTGCTGAAATCCCAGCTCTGAATTCGGATGGACTGTTGGGATCAACCACACTTGGATGATTACAAAGTACTAGATACAGAGAGGCCAACATGCGTACAAAATCCAAGTCAACATTTGCATTTCTATAAGCTATTTGCTTCATAGACCGTATGAGATTCCAACGAATTTCGCCCGCCCAAAGAATGGGACCTTTCCATCTTCCAAACATTTTCAGCTATTGATTCTCCACAAGTAGGTTGGATATTGCACCGACCGTTTTAGTTGATTTCCAATAGCTTTGAATATAAACTTTTTCCGTCAGTTACTCTGGTTTTGTGTATCAAGGTTGGACAGTGCAGAGAAATCGTTCTATTTAATCACACTCTATACAACCGCACTTTAAATCTAAAATATCACAACTAGATGAAAGATCTCATACCCTCCGTTAACCCTCTTTCCATTTATTATTTATTGCAGATAAAAGAACAACTTACCAAAGTTGACACCTCTGAAAGCTATTCTGAAGGTGAGGTCGCTGAAGACGCTGCAGCAGGGTCATGCCGTCTATCGTTTGGTATAGTGTCGAGTTTGAGTGCTGACAGCACGTGTGTGTATGTGTGTGTGTGTGTGTTGTGCGTCTTTACTCTAATTAAAAATTTAAAGCCGTTTATCCATCTGTAAGCAGCATCGACGCTGCTCATTCCCATCCTCAAGCAAGGAGGTGTCTAGGGATGACTCATCCAGGACCCCGGGCCCGGCGGTCGGAGCAGAAAAGCGCGTTAACAGAATGATTACCGACGACACCGGCTTTGATGGGGCTCATAAACGGCGGAACGACACAACTGTAAACATCGATTTGTCACCTCATTTCTATGTCGGAGCGAAACGGCACTGCGTACAGTTTAGGCCACGACCGGGTCGTTCGATAACGGGCGTAGGGCGGTGGGCGGCGTAGTGCAATAAAGCAATGATTATCATCAAAAGCGACACCAACACCCTCACCCTTGGAGCCCGCCACGTGGTACCAATGTCTGGGGCCTAACCGACCAAGAAGATGTGCCGTTTTACAGCACCGGAATCTTAAAGGGCAGCCAAATGGGGAAGCAATTGCAACAGAGCCGTTTTTTGCGGACATTCGGACACTCGGCGGAGAGACGTCCGGGAGGTTTTTACACTCTCCCCCGGTGGAGTAGCGGGTTCATAAATGCTCAGTATCGTACTATCACCCACAGACGCATGTACGAGCAATAGGTGGAGGATAGAGGATAGAGGAAGATGGGGGACTCTCAGAACAGAAAGCGAACTTCCGCTCGAGTTGCTCCAGGACATTCCGGGACAACTACTTCATCATATCCCAAAAAGCCCATGGTTTTAATTGTCTCTTGATATGAAGTGGTTTTGTGCACTAGCATTTGCCACACACACACCTACTCACACCTCGTTGTATACATGGCGGAGAGAGAGAGAGAGAGAGAGA
>JXXB01004375.1:0-13607 GCA_000956275.1 Anopheles koliensis
AAAAGGCACCTTTTTTCTTCATCCTAAGAGACGTTCATTAACGTTGAACGCTTATTCGGTAAAGATACGAGATTTCATTACGTAATAGTTTATTTCGTAATATTCATTAAAATTAAAAATCACTCATACTATTGAAAAATTTAAAATCATTAACAACGATCAAATTCTTCTCAAATTCAAATTAAAATTCGAACACATTCTTACAAAATTTTATAGAATCATAGAAATTATAACATAAAAGTTAAATTTAAAAAATATATCCAATTTGATATTTTCCAATGAGTCCGCTTCTAGCACACATGCCTTCCACAAGTGTGGCAAGGTTTGACCCACTCCCATGCTCATGTTCACACCTCCTCCAATTTCCATTTCGGTACAGACAAAATTACTCATTACAACCGTATTACCATAACTTCAGACTTTGGTTCGTGCCCCCGTTCGAAAGGGGTAAAATTGAGCATCGAACTTCGGCCCGCCCTTTCCCCGGCTGCCCCTTGGCTACCCACCCACCCTTGGTGATCGGGACTGCACACCTGGGCTTGCCGACCTTCACCGCAACGTGTGCAGAGCGTTAACCCTGGGTGCCGGTTTTGCCCGTCACTCTTCTGCATGCTAATTCTCCCCTTTTCTCCCGCGACCAGCGATTAAAATGACGAACGGCTTGACCTGATTTACGGTCTGCTCCGGTGCAAAGTCGACCGTGTGTGCTGTCGATTGCCCGTGACAATGTCGGCACGGCACGGGTTCCAACCGTCTCAGGTGCATTTACCAGCGGCATAGGCGGTGGAAGACTGTGCAAACTATGATTTATGACGGTGCATTTAATCAACTTGGCGAAAGGAATCGTCCAACTCCAGCGATTGGTTCGAGTGACGTGGTCGCTCTCGAAGAACAGGGGGGTTTGTAAACGACGGGAACTTTCTGATCGAAACGTAACCTGCACACCAGCATGTCAACGCACCTGACACCCACTAGGCGGTTGGTGGACTGAGGAACTAAGGGGCTCCCAATTTACATCAGCAAACATAAAATCTTTTAACTTTCCTACAAACAAACCAAAACAGCAGTAGAAAAACACGTGGAAAACAACATGCTTACCTTCGCGTGGATCATCATACCTTCGCTTTCCGTTCCTGGAAAAACTCACTGGTACTAGAATACTTCAATTCTAGCATGGACCTTTTTCGGAGAAAATGTAATCACATTTCTTCGAACTGTTTGCTGTGCGTCTCGATACGGTTGAATCATAAACTTCAGGAAACCCCCATCTTCGATCGAGAATGCAACACGCTTAGGGTTGCCAACAAAGAAGGCTCAAGAAAGATAAAAACGAAAGTTACGAGCACGGAGTGTGGCGAACTTGGTTTAATTATTATCAATAATTTTACACCACACAACAGAACGCTGGTAGTTGTGTTTGATGAAAGGTGAGCAAATTTCAAACAACTCGTCCAATAATTACAACGACTGGATTAAATTGATAAAACCGTAACTTTCCATATTAAAACGTGGCACGTAACCACGAGGTTGTGGCTTCTCTAACGCTCTCTTTCCAGCTTTTATTTCAATATTCTTCCTACCGTGCTTCTGCTTCTTCTAGAAGAGCAATTCTCTGTAACATAATTGATTATAATCTACCTGTCGACCATATTTCCGAGAATTTCTTGAAGAAGATTCAAATCCTTAAAGTCAACTCCTGGCGTACATGGCCTTGTTTTATCAACGGTACAGCGTCATTTAAAGCCCACAGCCCAAATTATCTTCAATGGTATTAGCATCCTCGTTAACCAGCTCGCCGAGTGCGAAACAAACACAAAATGGTTCGAGTTTTGCGAAATTACTTTAGCTTGGCTGCTTTTCCACGTAATCGTTTTCCGTCGCCCACTTGCCAAGCTGTAGCCGTGAACCATAAAGGGTTGCTAAAAACGAGTTGCATAAGCGGAAACGGAACGATCTTCTTCGGTCCATTGCGCCGTCTCTGAAACTCTTTTTGATGGATGCAATAGCCGGTTGAGGTGCATCAGCCCAGCATAGGTCCTGGGGCGAGATTTGTAATTAATATTTCTTCGTCCTTTCGTCCCGACGCAACAGGTACCAGGCAAATGGCATCGTGCGAACGAGGCCAACTGGAACGGGTGCGCTCGTCTTTCTCGTTAACAATCAATATGCAATTTATGCTTCGGTTCCATGTATCAGTTTTAGTCGTTTCCTGGCAGGGGCAAATGATCATCGACCCATCGATGTCCTTGGATTCTGGCAAGAAAGTGGCGTTACGCGTGCGGAAAGGTAACTACAACTTTAATGTAGATATTTAGAAAAAGTTTACTCAAGCAAAATTAAATAACTATTGAGGTTTTTAGCAACTGTAGTAACTTGGAATTTGTGAATAAAACTTTAAAAAATATACCACAAATTATCTTTCTAACATTCGTCAAGAATCGATTGTTTTCATATGAAAACGCTAGTTAAATAAAATAAGGTTTATATATTACGAACAGTGAAACAGCACCAGAATAACACGGCCCCATGAATGGACAACCGATAGCTCATTGTTGTACAGAATCACTTACACGGCTGGCGGATGGCGTGTTTTGTTCGAATAATTGGGTGCCATGGTCATTAAAAAATACGGTACCAATTTATTTTCCGATGCCTGCTGAATGACACAACCACGCCATTCAAGCGCCCAAACAGGAGCGTACGATCATCTCGCCGTTCACCTTTAATTGGCCCCACCGGAGCGTCTGTGCAGAGGAGCAGGGGTTCTATTTTTTTACACGCCACACCACACGTCTATTGACCTCAATGGACCTTTGGGGCAGCGGTGCTGCATCGCAAATTTGTATGCGCTCCATTCTAGCATTCTATCGGACGTGGCTGACAGTGCGGCATATGAAAATTCGCGACACAATCCGAGTTTGACTTTTCACGCCACACCGTAGCGTTTCCGCTTACCGACCGCTCGTCCACCGGTAAATCTTCCACGCTCGAATGCGTTTGAAGTTTGCGTATCCCGGGAAACGACATGTAAAGCCACATTGGCGAGCGGATTTTAATCAACGCATGAATGCGATCCGTCGGCCGTCCGCCTGAATGGTGGCAATGCTACTCGCTTTAATTGATCATCCAGATGGTCATTCTCTCGAATCAAACGTAGCGTTGGAATAGGAACGTAACAAACAAAAATTGTGCAACAGTATGAAAAGAACCCCAAACATTGCAACATTTTATTATTAATATATTAATCAAACATAAAACTAACCATCGGACAAGCCCGGTATTTTACAGATCCGTACTTCAGTGTCTATAAAGGTTAAAAGACATAAGCACGAAAGATTTAAATTTCGATGAGAGTAATTGGAGTAATCTTCACATCGGCATATTAAACATGTCACTGCGCGCGATACAAGCAAAAGTACGTGTTTCCTGAAGAAACTTTACATCAAACAGATAATCCCAAGGCCACAAAGGCTGCACACCAAACGCTAGCACCCGATAGAACCCGTTCGGAAGAAATTGATTGCAAGCTGATACCCCCACCCCACCCAAAGCGGAAACGGAGCTGTTCTGTTCAACTATCGCAAACGGACCGTGCAATAATGTTTACCATCCGTCGGTCGTTATCATCTTTGCGAAACTATCAACCGGCTCTGCCCTGCCACGCGAATGTGCTCCATCTGCCGGGCTGTGTCGCCTTGCGTCTCCCCAGATCAAAACGTTGACGTTTACATTTTACCAGTATGCCATTTCTTTTCTCACACCGATTAAATTCAAACAAACTGCGCTACTCATCCATTATTTATGGGCCGCAGGAGTGGAGTCGGTCAACATAAACGAGGGTTGCTGCTGGAATTGCGCCTTGCTTTAGCTTCGCTGGACCGATAGCAGGTTGATTAAATACTTTCACGGGTACGACCCAGCCGGACCTCGGTGGTGGCCCTTTGTTTGGATGTATTTATTTGCATCCTTCCCGAGGTGTCATGCCAAGTATGCTTAGGTATCAGCGGACAGTCTGTTTAGCTTCCATCCCGCTTCGGAGTACACGATACGCCCGTTTCGGACCATCTTTATACGATAATTCCATTTCCTTGTATATAACGTGTAATCGAGTGAACAGTGTAAGTCGTTACCGATTGCCATTTGGAGCTGCTAGATTGCGAAATAAGGTACCTGTTGCAGTGAGCAAATGCTTGGCTCGGTGGATAGAAAAAAAACAGCCATGGCTCCTACTCTGTAGAACGTGCAATAGTTTCTGGGTTGTCTGAATTGTCTCTGGTACGTGAACCGATACGAACGTGTATATTGTTCGAGTTTTGAGCTATCTTACAACATAAAGACATAAAGACTCAATCGCTATAATTGAGCGACAAACCTGGTTAACGGAGAAGCTTGCACAAAATGTATCTCATTTAATGGATCAAGTTTTCATTTGCGATCCTATTACGAAGCGATCACTTTATCTAAGGCTTTTGAACTCTATCTAGTTGAGTTCGATGGTTTTATACATAAAAACGTTAAAAAACGATCCATGTATTTGGTAAACAAATTGTCCAACTCCACTCGTGACACTTATCGAGCAGCACATTTTGCATACATTTTCCCCTCAGAATACAGCCACGCCGCCGTAGTACGCGTGTCATCGCATTCCATCTGCGCAAGGTTGGTCGTCGGTAACACATGAAGCTATACTCGGTTCTTCCACGAACCGATCACAAGCACAGGTGGCCGTGTGCAAGCTCCCCAGACGATATCCCGACATTCAACGTCCACCATGTCCACACCGGTGGAGGAGCAAAGCAAATAAAAATCTTTACAGCTTATGGCCACAAAACCCAAAGAACGACAGAGTGCCCGGAATCTGATCAAACAGCACCCGAACAGCCGACGGCGGGTGCAGAACAGTGCGCGGTGCGATGTTTTATGCAATGCTTGTCCGACGAGTAACGGGCAAAAACTACCACACTTCACGGGGGAACCTCATATTTGGTGGCAATTTTTGCTGCACTTTTCAGCAGAGTCGCGTGTATGTGTTCGTATGCGTGTGAGACTAAAAGTCAAATTTAGGTCAGGTTAGGAACGGAGTGAGGCGCTTTTTTCCCACGCCATGCATATGCACAGCGTGCGTTACCAGCTATCAGCTAGTGCCACTCCATTAGCGAACAGCTCAAACAGAAAGGTTGTATCAAGAGTACCGCAGTGGTCCGATATTGGATCGTTTGCTGATGGTGTTGTTTAGACACGACCATGTCAGGTGAGCTTTAACAATCCTACCAAAAGACGGACCAAGCGATGACATGGTACAACGGTGGAAAATTAACTGCCGTACAAAAGCCTCTCAAGCAGCAATCATTTAACTGCCGAAAATGGTTATTGAGAACGCAATTATCAAATGTTTGCTGACATCGTAGGATCATAAATAATGTAATCAAATTGTAGGTGAATTCGAGTTTTGAACGATCAGCATCAGTATTTACATGCTGCTGCTTCGACGGTTCGGGCTGGAACTGTTGCGCCCATAAATGGTAAACCCTTCCCTCGCCGCCACCGTCCTCGTCTTCTTCTGATCAGGTCAAACTCGTGTTTGAAAGGTTGCGATCTATCGGCAAACGGCAGTACACGGCCGCAATCAGCTAAATGCTGGCTCGTTGTACACGGCACAGCATGAATGATAAACTTTGGCGACGTCCTTCGACACTGCAATAGCATTCGAAACGAATTGGGCACAAGGAAACGAACAATGCTAATGACGGCAGTTAGTCGCCAGCCATCGGCAGTAAGAGAACGTTAAGGGCATGCGATTATCGGCTAGTGGATCAATTTATCCTTATGATTCGTCGCTTAGAGACACTGGATTCGATTTAGTGAGTTTTTTTTCTGATCTTTGCAAATAAAGGTTAAGTTTCATAGGGTGTGAGATTGCGAGAAAAATGAGAATTTCAAGCAATTTGCAAATCAACCGCCTAATAACCCAATAGTCCCAGATTATAGGCTCACGAACAAGATGAATCCCTCTATAATCCTTCCGTACACGACGACCGGTGACCCGGCGAAGGGGAGATTATGCTAAAACTAATTTGCTGCTATTCGCTTTTTTCTGTTAAACATCATCCCCCGGACGTTGCGGTGATCGGGGTTCCAAGAATCTTTAAATGCCTCGCCGCATCGTCAGCTACCTGGAGCGAAGATGTGCGTCGGGGAGGGTTTTTTTATTGCTTGTACAATAAGCGAATTTTATGTGACAGAGTAATCATAAATCCGAACAGCCCGACGAACTTTTCCATGTTCGCGTACCGTTTGGACCGCGAGCGACGTTTGCCTACTTGGCATAACAAACACCCGTCCGCACTTACGTCGGGCGCGCACGCGCTCATTAGAGTCGGTTAGATGAAAATTTAAATTTCAAATTCTATCCATCCGCCCAGCGTCCGGTGAGGTGATCTTCGGGCACTCATGCTATTTCAGCAGTCTAAGCCAGCCATGACGATAGGGCTCGGTTAAAGAATCCTACCCACGATAGAAATTGGGAAAAGATAATCCAATCATTTATTACCACCATTGATATAGTTTCAGACCGGTCAACATCCCTTCCTACAACATTTCGAAACGTGTTTCGTAAAGCGTCGTTCGAATCAGGTTCACTTTCCTCCTCCAGGCCGAGAGCACTACTTATTGCTCCAGTTTTATCGTTATCACCGGAACAGAAAACGGCAAGCAAAAAAAAGATCGTCTTGTTCCGACCTACATCCCAGAAGCGACATCGACTGTCACCTTCAAACCGGGTGCTGGTCGTTTCGTCTCTTCTAGTTCGTTATCAAACGGGCGAAGACAACGGTAGCGATGCCGGCAAGTGGTCACACTCTCGCTGATCTAAAAACACAAGACCTTTCGTGACCTGTGTCATGACGATCGCTACCGAAGCGTGATCGGCGGTGGATCACGGGCACGGTACGGACAGGAACGGCAGGTTTATTTACGTTTATTGATAATTTCCTTTCTCCCGAGCGGCTACACGTACTGGGGCCGGTAGAGCTCGCGTCCAGGGTACGATTTCCAGTGTCACCCAGGGCCGGCAGACCATCGTCACCCCCGGCTCGAATTAAGAAGCTCACGAATGAAACGTGCCGCCTTGTCTTAGGCATGTTCCAATGGCTTTTTTTTTGGTCTTGACGCTGTGCATAGGGA
The DNA here is from genome assembly GCA_000956275.1 of Anopheles koliensis. Lineage (NCBI taxonomy): Eukaryota > Metazoa > Arthropoda > Insecta > Diptera > Culicidae > Anopheles > Anopheles koliensis. The sequence continues at coordinate 7,183 of JXXB01004375.1, forward strand.
CGCGTGTCTAGCGCTCGATTAGTGACCACGGCAGACACACAAACACACACGCGGTCACAGCAATAGTGTTCACTCCTTTTCAATTGCATAGCTACGCCGGACCCTACAGCACTAGCAAGTGAGCTAGGATCGGAGAGAAAAATTGGCTGGAATTTGCACGAGACGCGTGCACAGGGTGATCTCTTCGTTCGTAATCCAGAAGGTAAACGTTCGCATTAAACATGCATCACTGGGTAGGTTATTGAGCATTCCGCACGAATAAATGATTTAAAAAATATTCATCTAAAAAAGGAATTATAATTGTATGAACGCTTTGGTGCAATCTTGTTCACCCAGAAACTATTCGACACCGATAGCTATCGCGGGAACAACCAAGTATGAACAATGCGGGACGTGTTTTATATCAGACGTTTGATGTTTCGCCATTTCTCTGAATTTGAATCATCAAACCTTTAAAGCAACCGGCACATCGTCGAAAAATTGCACAGCACAGCTAATCGTTTTGTTATTTTATTTTTATGCGTTGCAATAAAAACAACGGGAGCATTTCATTACGCTAATTAGCCGCAGAAACTTGAATAGGACTGTGGTTCACCCGTCTGGCGGCCACTTGTTTGAAGCACAAAGTAAGGCCAAAGGTTGGAATAACCCGAATAACAAAAAAGCTTTTGGTTTTGGCACTGGGTGTACAGCAGCCACTCGTGTAAAGTTACTCTTTTAATTGCGTTTTTTATGATTGTTATTTACATGAAACTCATATTATCGCACACGGTCAATTTCAGCGTTGAAAGAAAGAACATAAAAGATCATCTGTATGAATGATGCGATAACAATCAAAATGTCAAACGGAACGCCTGAAATGATGCACTTTATCGTCAACCTGTGCAAAAGGTTAATGTGCCAATAAATTTTCCGCTCGCGTACTGCAACAACACGCATAATGATTAACTGGTGATAGCAAGCAAGAAGAATTAGCTGCTCATTACCAGCGATTACTCCATTTGCTCGCCACCGCGGGGCTGACTATCAGTGCAGTTGCACTGAGTCTATTTATATCAACCACTACATTCGAACAATTATAGCACTTATGGATCGAAGCGTTGATCGGATGCATCGATGAAACTTCCGACACGATGGGACGAATGTCACCGTACTAGGTTCGTGATGATGGTACTCATGGTGCTGTATAGCTCATAAAGTTGTATTAGCAATCGTCGGTTTTCATCACGGGCCGGGGATAACAATTGCGGTGCGGTGACAATAACAGACCTGACGTAAGCCACATGTAAAGGTGTCGCAAAGCAAGGTATGCGCGTTGTGCAAAGTTGTTTTTCCGGCACATTGCGGTAAGCCGGGCGGTGCAGCAGGTGGGTGGGTGCACCTTTGTACACATTGTATTCATTTTATTCCGTTTTAGAGCCCACATTTGCATGGTCGGTTCCGAACCGGAAATCAGCCGCCGAAGCTGATTCTACTGTTTAGATGATGAAAGCAAACGAACAAATTTTGGGATGCCAACATAAAGGAAACCTCAATATAACTCAATTTAATCCACAGAGTGAGGGAATCGGCAAAGACTTACCGTCAGGCGTGGAAAAATTTTCCAACCTATTTCCTGAAGGGCCCAAAATGGATTTATTGACTTGGGTTACCAAAACACGATTGGAGTCATCCCATTGACTTCGCTGCTTCCGCTGTCCTTGCATAAAAAAGGGCCAAAATAGTTTCATATTTATTCACATGTCTCTTTGACCAACCATTGATTTTTTGTCATAGGATCCCCGATTCTTTTGACGTCATCAGCAAACCAGCGCCCTAGAGCCGGGAGAAATCGTGATTGGCTGTGTATTTATTTTGTTCGCTACCTAACAAAAGACTTCCCTCCCTTATCAGGCGGGATAAACACGACCTCGATGGTTATGTTTGAATACATAAGCAAAAACTTTCTTGCGATTTGTTTCGCGCAACATAAAAACTCTATCGCTGCGGACAAATCATTATGATGCCACGAAAACTTAGCCGTATGTGTACCTCCTACATGGGGCCCCTAATTCGTTTCATTCTTTATTTTTTCCGCTCCGATTTGTAATACTCTTCGTTTGGATCTTGCAACTACACTTGGAGGAGTTAGGCGCTCGCATTATTGAAGGAGTGTGTCAGAGAAAAATTCAAACTGTGTCAATATTATCATACAGCATACAATCTCGGTATCCGACGCATCGCAGCGGGCGCGAGGGGATGAAAGGTAAAAGTTTCACGGCAAACACTTGCTGATATCATCGAGAACATTTCACTTCTTTTACAATCGGTTGGAAAACATTCGGTTGATCGAAGCAAGGGAAGGAAGAAAAACGTAAATAAATAGAGAAGCTAAACGATCAACACTGCGCTGTAAGACAACACAACAAACATCTCGACAAGATCACGAGAGGGTCAAAAGAGTGGAAAAAATATGGCAAGGGATATAAGTGGATCACGCAGCATACACACACACATCTGTACGCAAAAACATGGAACAACATACGCTACACACTCGAAACAAACTCGGAAGCATCACAGTAAGCTGCAGATGAGATTACCCAAGCAGAGATTCGTTCCCCTCATAGTGTCTCGTCTATTTTGTTCTATAAAATATCTCACATACTCACACACACGCTCGCACGCACACACTATTTATGTTGTCGAAAGACATTGCGTTTTTGTCGTTTTCGTCTTTGGGATCAGCACGTGCTACGGGTGCTCCAACAGCACCGGTGATCTCGAGTTCGTGGCGGAAACCATTTATATGTAGAATTGTGCGTTCCCGGGGAGTGGTTTCGGAAATGGAACTTCGCAGTTGATTGAACGCCAATGACGCTTCATCCCACGCTTTATGCTCTCATTTTCCTTGGCTTCTCGATTTTCGTGACTCATCCCGGGTGTATTTTTTTAATTTCAACTCTCTGTGTTGTCTTATGTCCTAAGGATTCTTTTTCCATACCATCAGGCTGGCTTGCTTTGATCGCCCCGGGCACGAAATAGATACACGGTATATTTGCAAAAGGGTCGCCAAACTGTGCTATCCACCACCGACGAAACCCATATCCGCCGACTTTTGCCGTCTCGAAGCTCGTTAACGCTACATCAAAAGAAACCTTTGGGGTTTGTCAACAAACAACGTTAAACATCGGGCGAAAACAAAAACACTCCACACACCGTCAGCTGGCAAACGAAGAAATAACATCCCCGGAAGTCGCATACCGGGGTAACCCTTTTTTACCAACTTAAAGCCACAAACAATTGCTGTTAGTTTGGTGTCTGTGTCTTCTCCATCACCCACCGGACATAAAGGTAAGCCATTTGATAGGGAGAAAGCGTCAAGAAAGGGAAACGAAAATCGTAAAGACACCACTAAATGAGCCCGGTTAGGGAAATCTTAGTCACTTGGGAAATCTCCAATTTTAAGATTTGACCAGTTTTTTTTTCAGATTTTTTGCACTATTTTTCTTTTGCTTCCGCACGTGCGAGTTCGATTAACCGCCGATCGAAAATACACTCCGGAGTTCAACCGAGCGGATGGTGCGTTCCACCATGCCTGGCTCCACGTACCGTGGCAACAGAAACTCGTTTATTTCACCCGAGCATCTTTTATAATCTGCAGTTGATTTCGATTCCGTTCCATTTTCTTATACACCGTGTTCGTTTAAAGGGAACTATAAACCGTTTCTCAGCATACACACACATCACTCACTCAACCACATCTTCGACGACGGCGACGGACAGAAGGTTTTCGAACTGAAACTGAACGAGAGATGTGAACGTAGATTACCGGAACGATGATCCGGCCGCCGGTTTGTGTACTGTCAAGGCCTTCTTCGACCTAGAAATCCCCAGACAACATTGTAATCACTGGGACACATTTGGAGGGTGACACATACACACGCATACGCACGATTTCAAGGGTATTTATGATGATTAATCACACATTCGCTGCTTTGACACCCAGCTGGTGCAAATTTCACACTCTAACGACAATCACAACAAATGCATGCCCAATTACTGTCAAACACTAACCTCGCAGAGCACCCAGACGCAGCACAGATAATGTTGTTTTAGCCAGCCACAGGCGGCCGCCGCTGCTGCTGCTGCTGTCGATCGAGCACAACGTTGAACGCCGAACAAAAGCCGCCGATTTCAGCGAACCGCAGTTTTATTCAAAAAATCCCGCGCAAAGCCGAACGCGCACGCCGCTCCGCGAAGTTCAGCAGGCTCGCGATTTTCAGCGCTCCAGAATGTCAAAGGCCTCTCTCGTGGAGTGAGATGGAGAGGGCTATGAGTGAGCGATATTTCTCCCTGCTTCTCGTTTTTCAGTTGAAATTTGCTCGCGATAGATCAGCCTCTCCGCGGACGCGCTCTCTCTCTCTCTTTCTCTATCTCTCATGCGAGTTTGTTTACAACGCGCAACGCATGCAGATTAAACCTTTCCTCACACACAAACCTACACATGGTTTTATGAACAATGCCCTTTTTCCTTGCCTTGTTTCACTCGCAAACTATGTGCATCGACTTAGGCATATAGGAAGGAAAAACTGGTTCATATTCGAGAAACTTACTAAGGCCTCCAAAAAGGGGAAGCGAACTGGCCGTCGGGAAATAGACGCGCTTTGCAGGTGATAGCGACCAGATGGCACACGGTTTCAAAACATAGTTCCTGCGAAGGGATCGCTTACCCTCGGTTTTCAATGTACAGCACAAAAAAACAGATCTGACTTCAAGCACTTACTTTGCGTTGAATCTGACACACTCTGTGACACTTTCGAGTAAGAATAATTTCATTTGCTTGGCTTTAATTTTCAGCCTCAAGCGTAGACGATTGTTAGCCGTCCGTTGCTTTCCATCCGGCTCAGACTATCTTCCGTTCGCTACTGCTGGCTTTTGCTGCAATTACAGCGTTCGCTTCCGGCTCCTGGCGTCAGCTGGCCGCCCATTTACCTTCACCAATTACACTACTAACCCTCTATTCCAACACATCCCGGTCTAGGTATGCTTGTGCCGGTTGAGCACTGCACTGCCAAAGACCGCATCTACAATGGAGGAAACGGCGGAGGGAAGACAACCACGTGCGAAGTGATCATGTCAGACGATAAATAATGCGTATTGACGGATGAGCTTCGTCCCGCCGGTGCTCGCAACAGCAGCACGCCTCATTGAGCAGCACCAACTGCCGAGCTAAACACCGATTTGTTGCTTTTAAGCACCTTCCACGGCAGCGAATTGTATGTAAATTGACTCATCGGATGATGGTGCGGGATTCCGGGGTAGTGTGGGACGGGAAGCATCGCGAAGCCGAAGAAGTGTCCGCACATAAACACGTGGCCTGGAAGGCAAAAACGTGCTTCACTGCCGACGCATGCGGTACGGCGTGGTGGTGAAGGGGTAATAATTAATTGTGATGCCACTTTACGGTAGAATAAAAATATTTAAATGATGGCTCAAATAAGCATGCCGCCATGTACCGGCAGGCAGGTAGTCGGGTGATCGAACGCACACCAAATCGATCAACGCGAAAGTAACCGTCACGTTAACTTACGATTTTATGTAGTTTCCAAACAGGGCAGTGAATTATTCATCGGACGAGCCAGCCTGGCAAGCGTGCAGAGATACTTTGCAAAATCTTGCTACTACTTATTTACACATGCCCAGGGTATTATGCCAGCGAATAGAACCCACAACTTTATAACTACTTCCCGTCTTACCAAAGCGAGAAGATGCGGATTTTGTATGTGAGTAACGCAAAGATGGTCTGAGCGGTACATGGTTATGGTACCATTCGTCATCCTCAAACAAATGATTAAAACGTACTGAATGTGAGGAAACTGTGATGATATGCCTCTGAGCTATTTGGCGTATTACTAGATAAGCAGAAATTGTACGGACGGCGGGTGACTACATTCATTCATATAATATAGAGCCAAATATTTCAATTATCTTATTCTTTGGTTGTTTTGTTTTTTACTTTGTAGACAAACAAATTACATCAGATCAAAGGTTTCTTCGCATATCTTAAAATATATTCAAAGGGACACTTGTTTATAAGCTCCGGTGCACGATAAAATCAAAAACTTTAACCCGCAGTCCATAGAAACCACTATTCCTCTAACAAAAATCCACTCTCCCGATAAGATCTTGGCACGTGCTTTCTGACTTGTTTGAGAAAATATCCATTACTGCGACCTTCTACGGCCAAGGTTGTTATTTATTTCCATAGCCTCCACAAAATATGGAAGTTTTTGATACAACTGTGTATGAATGGCTTCATACGAAAGTCGTGGAATGTATTTGAGTATAAATATTAAAAATCCCAAATTTAAACAGAACAAAGTATAGGTTACAAATTTAAACTACATCAAAAAGACCGGAGAACAAAATGTTACATGATTCACATC
>JXXB01004389.1:0-12228 GCA_000956275.1 Anopheles koliensis
AAGAGCATTTGAAAATAATATACTAATCATGTTAAAAATGTCGTTCAAAGTTCTGCTATTTCCTGGCTCCTGGCTCCATGACATGACGTAATTCAGTAAGTTTTGGAATGATGTTTTGGACCATTACTTGCAAATAGAAATATAAAATTCCGATGTAAAATTTTTCAGTATAAGCTTGATAGAGAGCATTTGCACATTATTTTTAATTTTTATGTAATTGCCTCTAGCTGAGTTTACTTGAGATGCAATGCTGAACGATATACATCGAATTATTAGGACGACCCAAGCGATTGTTGCTTGATGTATTTATTATTCACACGTTAGTTATGGTGAGTATTTGTGCCATGTGTAAAGATAGTTGACCTAAAACTAAGCCATGTTTTTTAAGTAATGCTTGTTTAAAAACGATAAAAACGTCTCAAGGTTATTTCGAAGTTTACCATCCTGCAATCTTGCCATTAACGAATCATTGTGATAACATAGTAGTAGTGAATGTACAAATTATGCAGGAGGAAACGTATCGAAATGTTCAGCTATCGAAATGTTCTATTAATTATGATGCTTTCTTGCATATCCATGTTTACCAAATAAACAACTAGTTAACGGTCATTTCCTTGCTAGAATTTGATTATGCATAAGTTTGTTGAGCTTTCTAACGATTATTTTCGATTGTTAGCAAGATTTGCTAAATGTATTCGCACTTCCGCTATTGAGAGTTATGAATTTTTCATACCGTGTTGATTGATCCCTGATGGTTGTGCTGTATGCGGATGCTTTGATATGATGGTTACGTTATTCCGTTTACTACAGGTCGGTACCTATAAACACACCTTATACACATCGCTAATGTACCTGCGAGAATGCGAGCAGGTGTGATGGGTTATGGTAAAACAGAGTGCGTCATCAGCGATATGCTAATCACCGTCATCCGCCTGTCGCTTGGCGAGAGGTGACGAAACGAAAAGTGCTTTGTTGCCAGCAAATGGACTTTCGCTGGGGTACGTTTTCGACAGGACATCACTTTCTTTTCCTACGTTTTAATGCAACCGTTGTAAGGCAAGCGTCGATTGCTTTGGAAGATTGTTCAGTCGAGCGCTAATGACGAGCATTCATTTGTACCGTTGTATCAAGTTTTCACCGTCTTGCGATGACAGTGAACAATCCCGTCGTTACGGAAGTATGAATTCAATTCACCAAAACTCAAATGATTTAATTTTCAAATTTTCTTACCACCGCACAGTCGCTGTAGCGCAAATATTTACTTATGCAAATGTCCGTACTCACTACGTAAAATGGAGCAACCACCACGTAGAGTGGTAACAGTGAAGCAAACGTAATTTTGTCTCCGGTACAGGAACAAATCAATATTTGCTGAAGCGTGAAAATCCGATTGTTCCAGAGGACCGACCAATTTAACTCTTAAGAAATGGTTGTTCTCGCTTGCTAACGCTTCTACAGACACTAGGTACAGTCTTGGTTTGTTACAAAAGGAGTGAACAATTCATTGAAAACTTTAACAATATTAGCCTTTCAGACTATGATGAAGTATAATGTATGAATAGGAGGGAATTGAAACATTTTTCACATAACATGTCCAAACGAAGCTAGAGCATATTAATTTTTTTTAGGAATTAATGTCATTCTATCATGTTTGGGATTAATTTTTCCTTGCCAATCCTGAAGTAACACAACCCCAGTGTGCATATTCGGAGTGTTAGCTTAATTTGACACTTTGCTTTAGTGCCCCAAGGTTGTCTCCTAGTGCTGCTGACCGAGTTGACGAGTTTATCGATCCTGGGGAAGGTTACAGCAAAAGTGATGGAAAATAGTATAAATTAGCATCTAGCACGGTGTCAGAAACGAACGGTCACGTGATGGTGTTTCTTGGCGCTGGTATCAGACAACAGCACGAACGTGTACACTTTCTTACAGGTGTCCTACGGAGCTCACATTTCCAGCAATCAAGCTACCAGGGTCAGTATGCGAAATTGGCTAAAACACTCCAGGCGGTAGCTGCTTGCAGGCGATAGCTCAACATGAAAAAGGGTTGATTTTGTGGGAAACTAATTTTGTTGTGCTAGGGGAAATTTGGGTAAATAAATAAGCTCTACAGGAAAAAGCCTCAATTTTCGTGTAGCAATGGCTTTTTTGGTTACGCAGACAAATGGTGCCGCATTATGGCATTAAATTAAAAATTAACTAAACTTGTCTGATTATATAATCTGTGCAGGGATCTTATCGGTAAAAGTTCTAGCTTGAGCTTTTTTAAGAACATGGAGGTTTTCCATTCATATGATTCGATTTTACGAAGGAAACATTTTCAAAATAACAGTTTCCTTCGAATGCATGGGCTACAAAGCTCGGCTTTTCCGTGTACGGTGGGTTCCGATGTGTAATCGATTGCCTTGCCCGGTGGTCACGTGGGCAACTAAAATGCACAGCCCACCCATTCGGAATGAACTGATACTAACAAAGCCGGACGGCCGAAACCGGTACCTAAGGTGCGTTTGGGTCAAGTAAGCAAAAATAAAATATACGCTGTACTGAAAATTTATTACTTCACCCGAAGCTGATCATGGGTGGACGGGTTTTCTTCGGTTTGTTTTCCCATTTTCCGGCCGGGCAAATCGTTAAAACGAGATGCGATGTTGCGACCAATGGAGCCGGCCATAAATAACCTTCGTGGCCGAAGCGAAAGCGAGCAAGATGAAAAGGTTAGCGTAGTGGTAGACAAATAAAAATACAGCACCCAACGCAACAAAGCACATACCTCAAACGAGGCAGGCCGAGGTGTGCCGAAAGTAGCTGAAAATCTTTCACAACCCACTTGACAACACCCATGCTTTGGGTTGATCCATATTCGATTTCTTTCGGCCCAGTTTTCCCACTCCCATTCCCAGGGCGCCAGTGTATGTTTGCGAGGAAAGTGTGATAAATGGTGTACGGGGCAAGTGTTGCGCGTACATGTGTGAATATATGTATGTGTGAATGAGTGCGTATGGGTACTAAAGGTACCTCAAGCAAACAGCTAGGCGCTGGCGGTGCATTGATGCTTGAGAGCGTGCGAGAGAAGAACCTTAATCTGCAATGGTTTGTTGGGGGTTCAATCAACCGGAACTGATGTGTTTCGCAATTCCATAAGAAAACCCACGCTCCGATGACGCCGTCTTCTGCCCAGTTTCAAGGGAAGCTGTGGCGTTTAAGAGAAGCTTCTCGTTGCTGTCCTGCAGCCAGAAACAATAGACATTGATCGATCATGGATTTAGCTGAGCGCTGTTACTACGCGTTACATTGATTGTAATGCGAGGAGTTCCAATCCTTAGTATCAGTAAGAAATCGTATGGAATTAGTTAAAATGATAATTTTGTATGTGGAAACGGCCAGAATAGCGTATGATAATATTTTCGGTATTGATTTCAATATGTGTGCAATTGTTTTTATTGAGAGGTAGTATCTCAGCATTGGTACAACAATATTTGTGATCTATATTTTTTGGCAACTGAGAAACATGAGTCATTTGTAACGAAGAGGAAGTGAATGATTGAAACATATTTTTTATACATTTAGTTTTTAATACTTCAAACTAATCTTTATTTGAATTATGTGTTTTTTATATTTGTAAAACATTAAAACAAAGATTTTTGTAATGTATTAGTTTGGTAGTTTTTGAATATCGTGATTATAATATATCATCATAACATAACATAACATCATAACATAAAAACATGTAATCCAAAATATATAATTTTAAATTCATCATAACAGCATGAAGAAGTTTACACCTGTTTACTACCTGTACAATTATTTGAATTTAATCGAAATTTTTTAATTCATCAAATTGTTGGCATTTAAAATCTGATAATATAGTGGATTTTGTATCTGAAAAGAATTAGGTTGTACAAGCACAAGTCATAAATGTTTGATATTAAACTTTCAGAATATTATTAATTGATGTTAATTTTTCTGTTTGTTTAATGACATTTCAATTAAAGTTTGCGTCATTTGTATTGCTCTCCTATTGTTGGATGGAATTCTTATACATGGCAAAACATTGTGATATTGATTTAATCTAGCAACAGTCACATTATCGCTTCAATGCTTACTTGTTCCAAAATCCACAAAGCACATTAGTGAAATAGGATCTCCACCCTATGAAAGAACAGAAGAACAAAGACTTCCCCATAATCTAATTTACAAAAGAACCTTTGCCTATGTCCGCATCACGAGTAAAGGATTAAACATGAAATATGCAGCAATGTAAAATGTCAAATTTGGCAAATATTACGGAGACCAGCATTAACGTGGAGATGAATCGAGCGTTTGCAGAGATGGATTAGTGCACGCGACCTTCTCCGATGGGGGCAGAGTAGATAGAGGAAAACATTGCAAATCATCTATTTATGCCGCTTGTTTGTACTTACTGATGATGCTGAGATTATATCGAAAGCTCTGTGTTTGACTGGTACGAAAGTCAACCCGACAGCGGTAGACACCCTCGTCATGGCGCCGGACGTCCTAAGTAAATATTTGTACCGCGTTGTACCAGGAATTCCAGGCAGTCCCAAATTGAAGAAAATATCACGGTACCGGAAACAAGTTGCGGCAGCGAAAACGGCGTCAATGTGTTGGTGATGACGTGGTAGAAAAAGAGGAAGAAAAAATGAAAGAAAAAAACGGAAACGATCAAATCACAGTACGAGTTTGAGAAGTCGGGTTTGGGGTTTTACGGTGAAAATAACATATCCGGATGCGTTTTGTTTAAAAAAAATAATGTTGAAGTATAACAATTTTAACGTTTAGAACATTTTGCGTGTATGAAAGCTAAAATGTGTTTTGCGGTGTTGCGCCATGGAAAACAGGTAAAATTGTGCTACATTTTGGGACGATGACTACAGAAGCAAAATCTCAATCCAGCGCGATAAAACATATTTACCTGAATATCCAGTGTGGCGGGATCAGTGTCGGTGTTGAAGTGAGCCCTGGGACCAAAAATCTCCGGTGCTGACCAATGGCGTGCCTGCTGTAAAGGCTTCCCCCGCACATCGAAACTGTAAAAAAGATAAAGGTTCAAGAAATAAATTTTCACATCTCTCGAATCGTAACGCGTGTGAACGAACACCATCAGTCCGAGGCAAGCAGTGTCCGATGGCAGCATATAGAAGAATTTTTATTGGGTGTTATGTTATTTTTATTGTGTTTTGATTTATTTAACCATATTTGATAGAATACAACTGCGTCCATAAAACATTCATATTAATAACATTATATTATATCTATAAGTAGTGGTTCTGCGATAAAAGTAGGATACAAACTGTTTATTTTAGTGAAGGTCACAAAAATATGAAATTGAAAGCGAATGATTATGATGTCTATGATGAAATTATTGTAAGCTTCACTTTATGCAGACACTATCTACTCAATCCGCTGGAACAGTAACGCTCTACGATCGTTCACTATGGCTTGATCAGGCGTTTTTTTCAGATTTTCACCCCTTCAGGCTTTTGATTTAAATCAGCTGTTTACATATAAACGATACGAGTGTAAGAGTTTATTATTACTAATACATCCGTTAAACAAAGCGTAGTTCGTCTATTTATTTTATTATTGCTCGTAAAATTTTTCAAGGAAATAATTAATTTTGATACAACGATACAACAATTCTAACATTTAAATTATGGTTTTCGGTATATAAAGTAACGTCAGTAAACGTCGGTATATAAAGTAACGTCATTTTTTTATATTTCACGACACGCGATTAGTACTTGAGTGTATTTGGATAAAAAACAGCACTGACTTGCTATGAACTATTAAGTGCCAATCAAATACAGTGAAAACTACACTATTGCGGTAGCTTACCATACTAACACATGGTAAGTGATTTCTCAGGTTTAACCGCACTGCTTTATCGCACCGTTCGTAAAAGAGGGAGGCAATTTTCGTACATGCTCCTCATTCCACCTTGGTAAAGAAACGTCCTACGCGTGTGGAGAGAGTAGCATCATTATGCTCGCTAGCAGGTTGTCCCCAATGCCGCTGGAATCTGATGGCAAAGAACTTGCCCCAGCGCTCGTTAGAAAACGATGGCTTAATGGTGGAGCAATTAAGAAACGTGTGTATGAGAATGGCTTCACTTTGATGACACTAATTGCTAAATAAATTTATTAAAACTTTATCGTTTCTACGATACACGCTGGTACTGATGGTGTCCCTAGCAGACGGTGATGACAGCAACAGTGACTGGGCAAGTGTTGCCTGGTGGGCAGTTTTGTCTGATGGTGGTGTTATAGGTGGAGATAACCTTTCGGTTGATACGCGTACGAATAGCAGCCTGGTAAGCGTTTCTTAGATTTTCATTAGTAGGCATTACTTACATAAATGGAGGCTAATTAAAAAAAAATAAGTTGCTTTGAAAAAGAAACGTTGTTTGATTTCTAATATTGTTAGTAGAACCGGTGCAATGCGGAATGAAAGCTTAGAAAGTTTAATTGCAATATTATCTCTAGTGGAGACGCCTGGTAGCGTGTACAAGAATAGCCGGATTTTTTGGGCCCAGGGCAGGCCAGAGCAATTGTATCTTTCATTATTCATGGTTCGTTTAAATTCTTGTTCATACAAAACGAAAGTATTCCCGTACAACAGTATGCTTCTATCCCACCCATACGTCAAGAAGTAAGAAGTGAAACATATCAACACGCTGGTGACTTTTATCTAAACTTTTCGACAGCACTCCTCAACTGCTGTACGATACGCTGTCGGTAGCGAGTGTTGCGAATGATTCGTTTCCGCTTGACGCGTGTTGGTACAACGTGTGACACATATTAACGTGTTTCGCATTCGCCGTTGAAAAGAGTGTTATCAGTCAACGTATCACAGCGCCATTCGCACGGACCGATCTCGGTTGGCGCACGGGCGCAGAAACGTACAAAGACAGTTGATGACGTTTATTAAATGATTTATGTTGTTCCGGAAATGTTTACGCAGTCGCTATTGCCTTTACCGGTTGAGCGTTATGGCGCGTTTGTTTATCACTGGAATTTCGGCTGACGAGCGCCTATGGGTGAACGTGAACGAAAAATGGCCGACCGGTTTGAGCCGATCCGAACACGAGAGCCATGATGAGTGGGTAATTTGTTTCCCGTCGGCGGTGTTTCGAGATGCCCCGAATTGCGAAAGTCGGCAAGTCGAACGAAAAGAAAGAATGATGGATGAGTGAACCAGTGTTGCTGTAGGTATCGTCAGTTTTCGTTCGGTTGGTCGATGTGGGTAAATGCGCGGGTTTGCTACAAGAGCTTCCCCGTACACTTGATGTGAGATAACCTGGACACATGCAAGACGGTGCTTCTCGACATTTAAAAAAATAAAAGACATGTATAGTTCAAGCGACCATCCATGGATTCAGTGATTGATGGTTGTAATAAGCAGCAGGCGGCACAATATACGTTAGCAACAGAAAAATGGGACATTGTGGGTATGAGAAAAAGAAAACAGTGTTAAAGGTTGAATTTAAAAATAAAAAAAAACAAGGAGAAGTTTGATACTGTTTAACCGGTTTCTTCAACATTCCGGATAAATTTTACCCAAGTATATATTTTATTACAGCTCAGATTCATGGTGTAAAATATTTTAAAAGTATTGAAAAATATTGCCACAAGTTGAGACGTTTGTTACTTAATATTAAAACATTGTAAACAAGAAAAATATGTTAACAAAATAACTCCTATTGTGAGATCTCAATGTCGAAATTTGCTGGAATACTGCGGAACATGAACTACATTCCAATTTACTGTATCATATCTTTGTTCCACAAAATACTAGAGCACGAAGCTATTGAAGAAAACGCAATTTGTAAAAAGTCTGAATAGTTGACATAAAAGCACTGCACAGGAATGTGCCGTGAGTGTTTACGACGTCCGTTCTTTAAAAAAAGTCATGTTATTTCCCATAACCGTTACCTTTCCGAGCCTTCGCTTTGGTATTATGCTTAGAATTTTCAACCAATTTGGATGAAAATTCATTCGTGCAGAGACGCTCGTTTGTTGCGTTCACGGTGAATGGAAAGCTCATTACGGAGAAAATGAGCAGAAAAGCGGAATGCTCAACAGGGCACGATGTCTAGCACAGCACAGCAGTTGCGCTGTAATCGCAGGGAGAACGCCGTAAAACGCGATTCGGACGAGTGCGCCGAGTCGTGCATTCAATACCAAGCAATCAAAGCTCACATGAAGCATCGAATGACCTCCAGCGGTAGAATAATGTGCCTTAAATCGGTCGATCGTTTTGATAAACTTCAAGTTGGTAAAACCAGTCCAAACGTACCATGGTCTGAAATTGAGTGAAAGCAAAACGCGGCAAAGGACAGCAATAACGGCAAGCATTTCATGGTTCCGCTGGATCACACCACGGGAGCTTTCTTACAATTCTTTGTTCTTGGCAAAATTCTTGCAAGGCATTTCCGCTTTTCTGATACGAACGCAACACGCTCCGCTTTGGTTGGTGGAATGCTCTGATAAGGATTTGTGATGAACAATATTAATTGTGTTTCTGCACGAATCTTCATTGTTTAACTGGGCAACGTTCAGGGGAAGGTTTAACATAGGGTTAGATGTTTGTTTGTTTTTGCATGGACCATATAATTTTAGCGCATGGAATACGAATGTGACATAACTCAATGAAGGGTTTTGGAAGGACAGAGTTGCAAAGTATTATCTTAAATCGTCGTTTTTATCAGCTTTATGAGGAGTTTAAATGCGTAACTATAATCACGCGATGCTGGTTAAAACAATTTTTACAGGAAACACTTTAACATTATGTTGCCTGTTAAATAAGAGTTACATGGTTTATTGTTTAATTGGTTCTTATCATAAATAGGAAGTTATATTATTTATCATTAAATAAGATAACATAGAGGTTTAATATTCCTTGTGTAGAAAACAACTTAGAGTTCAAAATTGAGAATGATTGATTGTTATTTGCGTTATTTCGCAATGAGACAAAATGCCTTTATTTCATTTTTGTCAGCAATCAGGGTTTATCCATTTTATTTATCTTGAACAGCAAATTAAAATGAAGTATAAAAGTGAAAAGAACTATGAAACTATTAAAATTAAATAAAACAATTTTAAATTAGGCATTAGAAATATACATAACTAATTTTATGGAACTAAATTCAGTTAAAATAATTGAATTTTATTAAATTCAAATCTTAACTACCTACAAATTGTAACACATTAATATGACGCTCAAGTCAAATATTAACTGATTAGATAAGAAAAATCCAATCTGGAGTACTAATGCACTAAGTACACTTGTACTGAGTACTCAGACTAATTAGTACTGTTTTTGAAGTGTTCTGTGGATACGTATGCATAAACGATTTAGTTTTTACTGGTTTTTGTTAGTTTTATTTAATCTGCAACTCATCACAGGCATATGGACTCATATCTAATTTATGCAACTAAGTTCTGTAATTCATGCGTCTTACTTTTCACAACAAGGAAATTTTCTTGTTCAGACACTGGTTTAGTTACTAGAACTTACAATGATACGTTTTATGTACTGAGTTTTTTTTTTACTCATAAATGATTTATTTACAGAGTGAAATAAATAAACAATATAAAACAAACGTATGCTGATTTTTATGCCTTGCAGACATATTAATAGCCCTATCGTACGTACTTCGTTTTTCTTGGAAAAATGTAAAACAGACAAGCGGTACGAAAGATAAAATTTTTAGCACAACCACCGGAGTGTCAGTTAGTTGTCTCAAATTCAATGTTTTTCCTCTTAGATTATTACTACATATTGAGGAAAATATTTTTCACTCAACAAAAACACGCTGGTGCTAGAAAAAATACGGAGCAAACTCCTTTAAGAAAGTTGTGGGACTGCTTGAATCGCGGTCACACGATCTTCGCAAAGTTCAGCACGTAGCATTCGGCTGTGGTTACGGGTTTCGCTTTTGTTATGTTTTAATTATGTAAATGTATAATAATCTCCTGCAGAGCAAGGATTATAGCGTTGACTTTGTGCTTCAAGGGGCAAACCGCGGAATGAGAAAACGTCGGAAAACCGAAACGCGAGAAGAAATTGACAGAAGCTAGATGCTAAGAACAATTCCATCCAGAGTGCGGGAGCATCGCGTTCGACAGAAGACAAAAGGGTCGTCTGACGCTAAGGTGGAATATGAGTGGCAACTTTAGTTCAATCCGGATACGGGTTGAATACGGGCACAGTTTCTTGCATCTGGGCCGGGCTCTTCACGCGGTACACCGTGGCGAAAGAGGAGTCCATTAGCGACGGTGCCAAATTTTACGCTGGCTCGTTTGTCTCAGGTAGTATGATTGTGGGGAGGGGATGCAGAGCAGTACGCTTCACAAGCTAGAATGATTTTGTGTGCGGCGAAAAAGAACCCCGTAAACACCACGATCCATCGAGAAACGGATCGGTTATGTTAAACCAACCGATTACAACTACTCTGCGGTTTCACGGTATGCTTTTCCATGCGCTATAAGCAAAAGTGGCATCAAGGGAGTGTTTCCACTTTCACTGTGACTATGATGACTGTATGACTTTTTCCGGCATGGTAAGCAGCTATCGATTTCTGCCCGTCAACATGTTGATCCGGCGCTGTTATGATTGTTATCACGCGGATTGAACTTAGTAACGACGGCTTAGTTCTGTTAACCCCGTTCCGGTGTTTCGATCATTTGATGACATTTAAATCTTTTAATGTAACAATGACCTCGTGATGATAATGTCTAGACAATTATGTTGTGTTTACACTGGTAGTGATGATTTGAAGATGGCTTACAGCGTGTCAGTAACAATTTAAACGATTATTTTTATTGGAGAAGATTACATCTCCTTGTGCAATATGTTTTGAAAGCAATTGGTAGAAAAGAGCGCTCGAAGAAATTTTGGGAAAGAAAATAAAATAATTTGAACGATTGTTGTACGTCCGTATCGTTACTTTATATTAAATGACATGGAGTACAGATGTCAGAGTAAGAGTGTAATAACATTGTTCATATGCGTTTAATTTGAGCTTCACCATGGAGCCTTACATGTGATAAAATAAGAAAGACATCCCAAATTGCGTTACATACATGTTGCGGGTGATACGCTACCTTCCATCCCAACGCATCGTTTTGTAACAAAATTATCTTTTATTTTGTTAAAGTGGTCTCGTTTACCTCCCAGCAACGCTCGAAACACGTTTGCGATTCATTAAACTCTAAATTCATTTCATGCCATTAAACCAATCTTTTAATGTTATTTTGAAGCTCCCTCTTCTGCCGCTAACCGGGGTGAAAACCAAAATAGCCAGGTGAAAGCAAATTTACCATTTCCATTTAAGTACCCTGCATCCTAGCGTCACCCACCGAACCTAGCAACACCGTTCGGGTCGGGTTTGACTCACTTGCTCACATTAATATTGACATTCACGCGTACCTTCCGAGCCACGGTACGGCACGTAGGCACGCTCAACACAGTCCTGGTGTTGGCATGAAAATGTTACCATCCTCCTGCCATAATGTAGATAATCGGTCGGGAAGAACAGGTGAGCGGGTTAGCGGGAAACCAAATGGGGGTTCCAAAGCATCAGGTTCCTGCACCGTCATCCAGTTCCCGTGTGAGGGGGCTCGGATGGAGGACATCTTCAAGAGAGTCTATACATCCCGTCACATCTTCATGGAGACGTGGGAGCTCATTCATATTTCGCTTCCTCTTTGAGTTTGCTTGTGTATTTTCCGTGTGCCAGCGTATCTCGTGCAGCCGACCGCCTCATTCCTCCGGGTTGCGGTGGCTTGGGCTTTTGTCGACAGGCATTCTGAAACGACCGCTTAAAGAACCATCAGCCTTTTCAGCAGCTTTTCGTTCGTTCAAAGAGAAACCAAATAAGGTGAATGGGCAGGTTGGTGGATGCAAAGCAACGGGGAAAGAAAATATCGTCCTTAACGTGAAGAAAGTGACACTCTCTCTTTCTCTAGTGCACTCGTCTAGCTTGTGTTGATTTTCGCCTGGCTTAAGGAACATTGCGACCATCGTGTATGTGTGAAGGTAAGGCACGAACCGAACGATTCTACCGAAATTCCTCTCATTTGGGTGTTCCAGAGGGAACAGCCAAAGACATTAACGGTGCAATTTGACGTATCCTTGAGACATGATGGTGTATACATCCTTACACAGCTTGTACGGGGTTGGGCTTCGAAGGGTTTCAAAGTTGAT
>JXXB01004423.1:0-11352 GCA_000956275.1 Anopheles koliensis
AACTATAGCAATGTTCTATCTCAATTTGGCCTGAATGTGATCGTATTTTTTGTAATAAAATTAAATTGTTCTACAATTATTCGAAAATCATACATCATAAAACACTCTAAATTACGCGGCAAACAAACAAAACCCGACCGATCTCTCATCACGAACAATCCGTCCAGATTTGGATCGCTCGCTCAAAAGCCGCCCTCTGCTGAACGCGCACCTCATATCTATTTTCATCTAAATTGAGTGTGTATTTGAGGCAATTTGCACCCCAACCCAAGGGCCCTTTACATCGGCAGCGGGTCGGTAATAGATCCGCGGCCCATTACGGGTGCTTCCCTTCGCGCGTTGAACCCGCTCTCCGGAACGTTTGATCACTCGATCGTCGTGCGACGATGATGATGATGATGATATTGTTGCCATGTCGGCCGAGCAAAAACTCGTTCTCGTATGGGGTTCGTTGCTGATGTGTGGGTGTTTATGTGGTGTATGCTTTGAAATATTCCATGTTTTACCGATCCTTTAGAAAAGAAATCCTATTTTTCGTGTTTTATAATAAAACAAAAAAAAGGAATGGAAAACGCTAAAACGATGCAACAACTCCGTCCGGACAAGTTGACGGTGAACGGTGCAACAGAAAAAAAGCTCTCCGAAAGGAGGCCATACAACCGAGACGAGCCGGACGGACTGAACGAAGGAACGTTCTCATTCTCGGGGTTTCCTTTTTTCCCACAAACAAACACACATACACTCAGGATGCAGGACCGTTCCCTTGCGTTCCAGCTGGCCGGGCCACAAATGGCACGGGGAAGGAGTAGTTTGTGTTTGTACCACCGTTCGTTTTATTATTATTATTGCTTCCAAATCTTCAAAATCTTCCATCGGAGGTTCCCGGCCTGTCCTCGATTCCACGATTCTCACTGTCTCGGCAAAGCGAGTCGAGCGTAAGTCGAGGAATGAAGGCAAAAAAAAAACACACACACACACACACATACAACCCCCGAAGCCTTTCCATCAGCACCACCCTTCTCCCACCCCATTGCGCTCGGGCGACTGTGAAGGAATGGACCCCTGGAATATCGCTACTCTGGACCCAGGACGGCCCGGGGTGAAGTTTCATTCGCGGCGGGAAAAACGGATTCCAATGGCATGCTTTTCCTGCCTTTCCTGCTCGAAGGGCAAACCGACGGCTGACGGTGGGCACAATATTTTTATCCCTTGTTGCTGTACTGGCTTGTATTTATTGTTGTTTCTTCGCCGCGTTTAGTGCTCGATTCCGTCCGTCCCCGTGGGTTTATTGTGACGTTGCGTGTTGTTCCTTTTCGTTCGGCACGGGAATTGCGCTGCACGGGCGCACTCGAGGGGAATTTGTTTTTGGAGATACGGATTTAAATGAAACCATGATTCAATTTGACTTCTACTCGTTGGATGACTATTGGCGGGACATCGACGCATTGGTTGAGGGAAAATAAGTCAAATGGGAACAACGATTTAAAAAAAAGGTTTTTTCAATACACGTTGAGGCGTTTTTGCGAATCTCCATGATTGGAAGGAATTTTAAAAAGATTCACAGGTAAATAAAATAAAAATTGTTGATCGTTACATGAACATTATACGTCAAGATTGAAGTCAAAATAAAATTAACTTTTAATAATATAAATTTTAAATAGGTAAACTCTGTTTCGTTCATTACCAATAAAATACATGCTTTAGGTTGTTCAGGAATTCATCGATAGTTTTGCTAATTTGAAGCCAAAAAAAACCATCTTTTTATGAAGTGTGTGAAAGTTGAAATATTTCTCGGGAAGTACTCATTTCATCATGTCAATAAATTTGCAATTATTTCTCACAACACCTTCACCAACACTGAACATCTACAAACAATCAGACTTAATAGCAACAGCATGGCAAGGTCAGGAGGTGGAGAAAGGGGGCGGGGAAACGTACGAAAGCAACAACACATTTCCAGCAAAGTTCGCTCCGCCGCAAGTGATAACTACGGCAACTTCGGCAACAACGTTTCCGCTTTTCCTTTCGTCGCCTGCTGCATGAAAGTGAGCAAACGGAAGGGTGAAAATAAAACCACCTCATAAAAAACTATGCTCCTCCTTCCGTGCTAGCCTCCACCCTCAAATATAAGCCAACTCCATTGGGCCAACCGGGCCGAAGACAAAGAGGGGCCCATTATCCTTTGCTGTCTCCTACTGCAGGACACGCCATCGTACGGAAGAGTGTAATTCTATTACCATGAAAATATCAACCTTCCGTACGCATCGAACGTAAAAGGGGTGAGTGTCGTCGGTTTTCGTTTGCCCCAGCATACCACACACACACAAACACGCACACATCAACGTGGAAAAGGGAGAAGAGTGGTGCGGTGTGTGTGGGTTACTTTTTCCGACGAAACATAAACCACCGGAACACTACGGCCGAATTGAAACCAGATAGAAAGAAATATAAAAAAACGTCTCACTCTTCACTCACTCGGATACCATCTCACGCTCACTCAAAAAAAAAAAAAAACACCACATCCAGTTCCGTTTTCTTCCCGTTCGCGTGTGGTGTGCAACGGAACAACCGGAAAGAGGGTCACCGGCACCGGGGTTGGTTCATTGTCTGGTCTCGCATTATCGTTATTGTTTTTATTTCCGTTTTCGCTTCACTTCACTCCGGCCAGCTCACCATCACGGCTACTCACTGTGTGAGCTGAATTTCACCGGACCGAGCGCACTTGCTTGCTCACCTCACTGACCGAGCACGCTCGCTCGCTGTCTCTCTGTCTCTCGCACTCACTTCATCCTTAGCGTGGTTAAAATGAATTCACCCTTACCGTCGGCCTCATCCTCTCTCACTCTCGCACACATTCTTTCGGCCTCGAGTGTTTGTTTGCCTGCCTGCCTGACGGCTTGACGACGGCATTTCCCTCCCCACCGGGGTCCGCTCACCACTTCCCATCCCTTTCGCTCACCCAAAGACAGTTTTCTGCTTTAATGTTTTCAATTTTTATTAATGCTCTTGTCTTCGGGTCAAACAAGGGAGAAACATAGCACGGACAATACACGCGAAGGGGGACGCCCAAGCGCGGTGCGGCCCGTTTTTAGGTGCACGGCACAACATTCTGTGACATGCAATCCGGCACCGTTTTTTTTTTGGTTTTTTTCTCCTGCTTCTCGGGGTTTTCGAATGTGTTCGCTCCTTCGCGTTTCGGCTTTTGAGGGTATTTTTCTTTAGCGTTTTTGTGTCTCTTTTTTCCCTCCTCCATGCTGCTTCATATCGTGCCGATGGCACGCTACATTTCTTCTGCGAGCGGGGCGCACGTACGTGCTTCGGTGTATGTGTGCGCTTATTTGCGATGATAAGTTTGATAAGCCCGGACTTGGATCGGTTTTTAATTGAACGTGAGCAAAGCATTAAGTGAGTATTATGATTTAATTTTGGGCAACCCGCTGCACGGCACGGAATTGAGGTTGGACACGACCCCAACCCTAACAAAAAAAAAAAAACTGATGCTAAACGGTGTTAAATGATGAGCGTGGCGCTACGATCCGGTGAACAACAGCATTTAAATTTGCCTTTCATTTACGCTCCCGGGCCTGCTGATCGATCCGATTGGAAATATGAAAATTAGAACTATTTTTGAAAATCGGATCTTTCGATGCTTTTGGCACACCTTTTTCAAAGCAAAAAATATAGGTTGTGTTTGTGTTCCGGAAGCACATGGTTCCTGTTTCCGGGGTTTTTCGATTACGTAAAGCTTTCTTCGCAGTTTTACCTGCAATGGAAAGAAAGGAACTGGAACTTGTTGGAAGAATACTGAACATATCGAACGAAAAGAAACATGCAAGAAAAAAGGTGAAAAGAGTACGAAGCTTCATTGTTGAAACAAACCATCGTTGCATCGTTTGGAATGATTTACGTTGCAAAAAAGTCCTTCTGAGTCAATATAGTTATGTAAAAATGTGAAACAGTGTTGGCATTATGCAGGCCGCTACAGTAAAATTTGGTACAATTTTTCAAACCACTGGTTGCTATGATTGTTTTCCCTCAAAATGTTTTTGTCTCCGGTAATAATCTAAGAATTTTAAGAGAAATAAGTATGAAATAAAAACACCAAGTACACAATTTTATAGTTATTTAAAATTAAACTCTAGAAAACACATTTAAAACTAGAATGGGTTGTTAAAAGCCCAAAGTTATTTAGACAAGACTAGAATTAGCAACCATAACTTTACTAGAATTGATGTTATTTTATATAAAAATAATATTAAAATGTTATTTGACCCTTCCTACTTACCTTTGCCGCTAAAATGACTATTAAAGAATTCGGAGAAAACCAATAAGCATATGCAAACAGTTTTTTTGAACAAATAAACTGTTTGAGTCAGACACGTAATAGCTCTGCACATCAACGCTTTCTTCGTAACTTATCGCATTCGCAATTGATTATCTTTACCAACCGCATTTATCTTTAAACCAATAATAAAACCTAGCTCCAGGAATTAATAATCGGGCCGTCCTCCAAGGGCGGTGTGGTTCAACGGACGAGACTCAACCACGTCGCTCCTTTCACGAACACTGCCACAAACAATTCGTGGCAAAAACGTCGCCCCCGATCGACACGGTCGTCTCATCGGCACCGACACCGACACCGACACCGAAACCTTAACCTAAACTGCCCCAACCACCCCCTCCCACCCCAATCCGCAACCACCGTTTTCATTTTGCACGCCTGGGACGGTTTGAATATTTTATTAATTTACGATTTCTCACCCCGCTGTAAATCAGGCCGCGTGTGTGTATCCTGGCTCGGTTCCTGGCTGGCTCCACTTCGCCCCAGAAGCGAAACGCCCAAATGGGGATGGGGAGAAGGGGGTTGTAGAAGCCACGAAGGGAAAGATACGGTGCCGGGATACGAGTTCCGTTTCATCAACCGGTTAAATATGTGCGCAAAAGTGGCGAGAGGGAGCAGCGTGTTTTTGCCCATTTGCTGTCCGAGGGAAAGAGAGACAGAAATTTAGCAAAAAAAAACTGGGAGCGAGAGCGAGAAAGAACGAACCCAGGTCCGCTGTCGCGCGCGTTCTGCCGATCGCTTTGCGGAAGTTCTCATTGCGGAGAGCCAATCGGTCGAATGTTGCGAGGGAGGAAGGAGAAGCTGCACCGGGACGGGAGGAAAAGGGCGAGCAGAAGCGTTCGGACGGGGTTCGGGGCTCGCGAGCATTGTGGCATAAACGGTGTACGAGATTCGTTAATACACACCGGGCACGGAGGGGAGGGAAACGGGAGCGAAAGAGACGGTGCGAGTTCTTGGTGGGTTTTTATTAGCTTCCTAACCTCATTCTGATACCACCGTGATTTGAGCGAGCTGTCGTTTCTTTCTGTTGTTTCTCCGTGTTCTCTGGCGAGCCAAAAAAGAAGAAGGAAAAAAGACTAACAATTCCCTTTTGTCTTGTTTGTGCCGGCAAGGAGAACCGAAGGGTCGGCTCTTTGCGGGGCGAACCATCCGATCGGTTTAGAAGTTTGTTTAGTAGAAGTACCGGCAGAAGATAGGAGGGGAATAATTTATTTTAATTACACCCGATCGCATGCATCGCTCAATTGAAAGGTTCGTAAGCAGCCTACTAGATTGGGATTGAAATTTCCTATTTTGACAGTTTTGACACTTCGCAGCCGGTTGGCATTGTGCAAGAAATGTAATCGCGCTCTGCTCACACTCGCTCAACAGCACAGCAAACGTTCTAAAAACCAACACGCCCGTTCGCTGTTTGGTTTGATGTTCGATGCGAGCCGCGGACGTCGCGCGCGCCTTTCTTGTGTCATTTCCAGCGGTTCTGCCGCCGGGGACGGTGCGCTTTGTTTCAAATTCTTGCGCCATCAGCGCCGCTGCTTCCATCGCAACATCGCGCGCGCCCGCGTTTGGGCGCTCGTCTGCCGCATATTCTCCGCCACCACGCCGGATCCCATCGCCCCATTTCCTCCCATTGCCCGATGCCACAGTTTATTTGTGTTTGGTGCATTCTCGACCGTTGTCGGCAGCTAGTAGATCATTTCCACTCCGACACGCGGTTGAGGCCGAAAAAAAGGAAAAAAAACACACACACGCCGGGGCTCCAACGAAGCCAACCAGTTACGCCAGCTTTTCAACCACCACCACCACGGTCGCTCCATCTCGCTCGCTCTCTCTTTCTCTCTCTCTCGCACTCTTTCCCTTCGGTACTTGATCGCTCACGGCTGGAGGATGCATGAGCATCGCCCGAGTGCGGTAACAAACAAAACGAAGCGCTTGAAGAGCCATAAACGAATGCATGGGCGAAGGGAGTGAGGCCTGGTGGTGGTGTGATGAGG
The DNA here is from genome assembly GCA_000956275.1 of Anopheles koliensis. Classification (NCBI taxonomy): domain Eukaryota; kingdom Metazoa; phylum Arthropoda; class Insecta; order Diptera; family Culicidae; genus Anopheles; species Anopheles koliensis. Next base: position 6,334 of record JXXB01004423.1, read on the forward strand.
AGGGGAATGGGGGAAGGGGAGGAAAAAGCATACGAATGCAGCGTGCAAACGGTGTTGCCAGTGAGAAAACACCGATTTGGATGTTAAACACGCACACTGGAGCCGAGCATTGGGCAAATTTTGGGTTTTGAATTTTGGAGTCATAATCGTATGAAAAAATATTAATTTAGCATATTATATAATTATATTTTTTCATAGATTTAAGCTATCTCATTAGCTGCTCTAATCAACACCATTTGTTAGATTGTTTTGATTACGTTGTTTTTCATAATTCGACCATTACCAAGGCTAAAGACAAAGTAAAATTTGTTGTTATTTAATTTCTCCATTATACGACTCAATATTGCTTGTGAAAAAAATACTTTTTAAATCCATCAAATAACTACATATATAATTCAAGTAACTGAACTCCATCAACATGGTTCAAGTTCATATTAATTCGCAAAAAAATCTCTTTGATAATCTGATTTAGTTAGTGAATAAACATTAAATCAGAAAAAAAACCTCGTATCGAATCTGGTACGCATTTAATTAATATGTTCAGCAAATCACCAATCATGCTATTCACATATTTCTACTTTTTCTTGACTCTCCATCGAGTCCTTCTCTCTATACTCGTTGCCAAAAAGCTGTCAAAAAGTGTGTTGATGAAATGAAAGAGGGAGGAAAAATTTTAATTTAAAAACTATTTCGCATGTAATATTTTTTTAAGATACACACAAAATCAATCTTCCCTACTCTCGATTCAACTGACGATATTTTGTCCCAACGTCTTTACCGATAGTGCAACGCATCGTCGCTCGACTGCCTGTACGGGTGCTGCTCCCCATGGCGAACCATCAAGAAGGGTGGAAGCTTGGAGAGAGGGTGGGGGAGGGAGTGCACGTTTCGATACATTCGCTTTGTTGTCGGACCGTCGCGTCTCGTCCGCGTGTGCGTCCTTCGGCACCACTGGTCCCGCTGGTCCCAGATTTTCTCTCTTCGCTCCCCTTCCACCATGCCAGCGATGGTTGCTTTGATTAGTGGAGCAATGGTGGCAGCAAGGTGTGAGAAGATTATAAACAGATGAGGTGAGCAGATGACAGGCGATCGGGAAGATTAGGACGGCTAAATTAGTCGCAATTTCGTTCGTTCCGGGCTTGTTTTGGCTTTGATTAGCCAACGAGAAAGCACCCTTCGACAATGACACACGGGAAAATCTTCCCAAGCTGCGGTGCGCCTTCTAATCACTTCTCCAATGCAACACCCTAGCGTGGTGGATGTACCAGCCGGGTGTCACTGACCAGCAGCTTCATCTGATAGCGTTAAGAATTTTGCTTTTTCCTCATACGCCATTTTCTGCCGACTGTAGTTACCGCACAACGGCACACTCACACCTGACTCGAGCAGGCGTCAATGACTTGCCCAGTTCGCTATTCTACCCTTGTTTTTCCCCGTTCCCATCGCTAGCCCAGGCGAGCCCACTCCGGCTTCTGAGAGAGAGAAAAAAAAAATAAACCCGAGCGGGGGCCAGCCGCAGCCACGATAATTAACTGTAATTAAAACCCAATTCCTCCGCAAAGACGGGCGCCCACTAACGCACTAACGGGCGCGTCGGCGTAATGGGAAACGGGTGGGTTCGTTTCGCTTACCCGCCGCCCAGATGCAATTGCAAAAACGGCCGACAAGCGTATCGGCGAAAATGAAAAAAACAAAGAAAAAAGCAAAAATATGGGAAAAAGGAAAAGCTTGTTGCGGTAGGTGATGGACGGTCGCTTCACGGGTTCCTTCCCGTGCTGATGGTGGCGAGTGGTCAGCGAAGCGTTTGGAAAGGTGCGCATTCGGCCACCGTCTTCGTGGTGGATCGAGGAAAAATCATCCGAAAAGTACACCGGCTCAGAATCACCTATGGTTGGTTTTGCTTCAAAAACTAAAAAAAAACGCAAATTATTGACTTCTCTTTGACGGTACAGTTTTCCAATGAAGTAATTAAAATGTTTGTTTATTTGAAATAAATCATCTCAAATGGACACGGGCTCGTTCGATGTACTCAATGGGCTTCGTTTGGGAGTGTTTGAATACTTTTTTGCCTTTGAAGACGCTCATCACAGGCGAACAATTCATTGATGAGATTTTTCGCTAGTTCTAAATGGATTTTTCTCAGAAATATTTTGACTCAGTTTTCAAAGACTCAAACACGCCCCAATTCTGAAGCCTTTTACAATGTTTACCCTTGTGTCGTTGTTTTTCTTTTCTCCCTCTGACGTGCGTGAAATAAACACCCCAAACAAACTTCTTTGTTGCGAAATTAAATGTCATCTAATGTCGAGTGAAGCAACCGACGACTCGAATGTGTCGCTAACTTTTGGGCTATTTACTTGGAAAATGTTTGCCAGCTACACATGAAGTGAGGGCCCGATTGAAGGGCGAAACGATGCTTCGATGAATGAGTTTTTGTTTCTGAAATAATTGAAAGTCAATCGGCAGACCATATTTGCTTATCAGTCACCATTCATGTTTGACTCGTCGGTAGTTTACCGAAAATATGTTTAATTTGATTTGCTTGCTTTGCATCGGTGCATTAACATCGAAACCATTCATTGAAAATATTTAAATGTCTGAACAAAAATTAAAATCAAACTCAGGCAAACCAAAAATCACTCACCAAAAAAAAAAACAGCGTTTAAAAAATCACCAAACACAAACCCTGCCGGTGGTTGGCCATCCGCGATTGCCACACCATTTGTTTATGGCGCTATTTAACAACAAACGGCGGCAAGTGTGACAAGCAAGCGCGATTAAATTAACCTTTTCCCGAGCACCCTTCCGGGATAAACCGCTACAATTAAGGAGGTTGAGAAGGAGGAAACTGAGCGAGCGAGCGAGCGAGCAAAGAAAAGGAGAGCGAGAACGAACGACCCTTGCTGCGACGGTTTTCCACCGGAGCTCCGTTTTGTCTTTCTCTTTGCGCATGCACCGGAAAAGCAGGCGCACGCACGGTCGCGGGTCGGGTGAGAAGCAAAGCCCCAAGCAGGATGTCGAAGGACGTCCGCATCCTTTCAGCGCTCCTTTCTAGTACGCTCCCACCGAGTAACGTCTCTCCCGTGTTGGTTTGTAGCAAGAAGGTGCCTTTTTTCTCTTTCTCTCCCTTCTTCGCTGGCTCCATCGGTCGCAGTCGCACGCACTGGAAGGAGTTGGCGAGTGGAACGGCGCAAATGGAAGGATTATTGCGTTGGAGTGCACGAGTGGGCGACCGGTAACAGGACATAAAAAGGAGCATTAGCTCACAATGCGCCGCTTTCGATATTCATTCTATTCGTACCCGGGGAAGGAAAAAAGCGGGAAGAAGGTGAAACGAAACGGTCCTTTCTCTACCGCTTCTCTAGCCCTCCGAACCGTGTGTGTGAGTGTGGGGGAATGTGTGTGTTTAGTGCAAACACACACACGCACACAGCGCTTGGTACCATTTCTAGGCTTACAATGTCAACCCTCCCAAACAGTGGCATGCTTTATTAAGCACTGAATAAGTTATCACTTTATTGCAGGAATTTAATCAACCAAACTTCACCGAAACACACGCACGCAAGCCCGGTGGTGGTTGGATATGATTTCCGAGAAAAGCGATCCAGGATCCATTGTACGAAAGCCGATCGAGCTGAGTCGGGCGTCTTTTCGGTCGGAGAACACGGAAATTTAACGGAACGGAGCCGTTTGGATGGCTTTTCCCGGTCGCCCCACTATGTTCATCCCCTACCCCGAGCTTTCCCGAGCGGAAGTTTTCCTTACGCCCGACACCCGCCTCCCATTTGTCGGGCGTGTTTTGTTTCGCATGTGGCCGGCAGGTTTATTGATTGTGTTTGATGATTTCCCGGCTGCATTCATAATGCAGGCGTCAATCAAAGTTTTCTCGGGGCGAAGTTTCGGGTGAACATTATTAACCGACCGGCCGGCCGATGGGTGGTTTAAAATTTCCAATTAAATTCCGGACGCTCGCCAACGAGGGCCAACGTTGCGAACTTTACGGCACACGAAATGTCTGCCCGGTCACACCTGCGGTGAGTGTTTTGCGAAAAACGAAAGACATTATTTTGCATTTACAATCGGGCGAAATGTTTCGATTTGTGGTGGAAGAAAGTTGGAAGAATAAATTATGACATTTGCATTTACGACGAGCGTTTTGGACCGTGGCGGTATCTGCAGATCAAGATTAGGGTGGGATGAGGGAAGTCTCATTTTCCATTCCAAGCTGAAAACTACATCCCTTGCGGTGGTGGTCTTTTGTTAACGGTGCGCTTCTTGATGAACACGGTGAAAGATGAATGTCTGAAGAATATTAATAAGCGGCCAAATTAAATCGATCCCATTAGAACGGAGTTTGGTTGGGTTCTTTGGAGATGAAATTGAAATGGTAGAATAAATCCATCGCTTTCATTATTCGAAAGAACAAACGGTTGTAAAACTTCTTAGAAACTTTACCATTGAATATCGTTTTGAAATGGATGAAAATTGTAAGTAAAACTAATATTTGTGCGATAAATATAGCGATTAATAGTGATGCAATAATAGAAATGTTTTCCTCATTTTTACATGAACAAATTTATGCTCGTTACACTCAAATTTGATAGTATTTCATCCATTTTTATGAGTATTGTTAGATACATCGTAGCAATTCTGATGAAAAATTAAAAATAATTTTGAATCGGTAAATTTGAAACCACTTCCTTTGAATTTTGAAAATATTTGCTGGCATTAGAAATCGTTTTCAGACTAACAAAATAGTTGAAAAATTAGTAGGTCAGTTCAAAATAAAATAGTAAACTTAAAACTAAAGAAAAAAGTGAAATATTCTAACGAAAATAAAAAGAAATAAAATAAGGAACATAAAAATTTTAAAAATTCAAAACGCTTGCAAATCATCTTATATGCATAAGCAAAAAAATCCGTTTTCTATCTCATTTACATTTACATCATTTAAAGCAATAAACTAACCAAAGTGAAGCCACTTCGTTCAAGTCATTGTATGGTCGCAATAGAAAAAAA
>JXXB01004532.1:0-12602 GCA_000956275.1 Anopheles koliensis
AACAAAACATGAGAGTGTGTGCGAGAAAATAAGAATGGGCTGACTGAAAACAGCTGACTGGCTAGCTAGCCTCCATTTTTAACTAAAGAAAGAAGAAGAAACAAGCGGCAAAATATCTCGCGCACACACATGCACGAACCGTGACGAATAAAACCATTTTTAAAACCTTCACAATTCTATACCGCAACATACTCCTCTCGCCCACAAACTAGCTGTCAATTGTTGACACTTGTTGTGATTCACCTTTGTGTTGTTTACACTTTGCTCCATCGCAACCGCTGTTTTACGGGATTTATGGTGTTAACGGTTTTAAATACGATAAAATGTTGGATAAAGTGAAACATATAATTCTAGTGCTTTCTGGTAAGGGAGGCGTAGGAAAATCAACTGTCAGCACGCAGCTGGCTCTAGCACTAGCCGAATCAGATCACAAGGTATGAGGAGCATGCTCTCTTATCAGTATCACCCAGGAAATGAACCGATTTCATGAGATCTGATGAGGCAACTGTTTCCCTTCCGGCACAGGTTGGCCTTCTGGACATCGATCTGTGCGGGCCGTCGGTACCATTCCTGTTGGGACTCGAGGATCAAGATGTGCACCAGTGCGATGAGGGCTGGGTTCCGGTATACACGAGTGCCGAGAAGAAGCTGGCTGTCATGTCCATCGGATTCCTTCTCAAGAATCGTTCCGACGCAGTCATATGGAGGGGACCGAAGAAGACAGCAATGATAAAGCAATTTCTGGATGATGTAAACTGGGACGAGCTAGATTATCTGATCATTGATACGCCGCCGGGCACCTCGGACGAGCACATCACGGTGATGGAATGCCTGAAGACGGTCAACACGGATGGGGCGATTATTGTGACGACTCCGCAGGAAATGGCTCTGGAGGACGTGCGGAAGGAGGTAACGTTCTGTAAGAAGACGGGCATCAACATTCTGGGCATCGTGGAAAACATGAGCGGCTTCGTGTGTCCCAACTGTTCCGAATGTACAAACATTTTCTCGTCCGGTGGTGGTGAGTCACTGGCGGAGCTGGCCAAGGTGCCCCACCTCGGGACGCTGCCAATAGATCCGCGCGTCGGTGAGCTTGCCGGAACGGGAAAAGCGTGCGTAAAGGAGCTACCAAACTGCACCACAACCGAGGTACTACAGAAGATCGTGCGAACGATAACGGTTGGAGGGTAATAAAACGGCATATATTGATACGTAAACATTGGCGTTTATTTGTCGAATCATTCCGCTCAGATGTGATCACGCACCGTCACCTTGTGATAGTAGTGAGGCGCTATTTCCGTCAGCCAGTGCTGCTGGATCACGGTAAGATCTTTCATGAACAGCTTCGTTGTGTGTATCAGCTCGCAGAAGACGACCCACTGCGGTTGTTGCTCCGTGTACAATGCCGACAGCGGATGAATGCTCAACTCGGTGTTGCCCCGAACGGTGCGATACACACCCGAATGATGCAAATACGCGGCGTAAGGAAAGAATCCCGCCACAACACAGCGACAGATCGTTTCCACATTTCCCTGGCACGAACGGAGCGGAATGTTAAGCTCTCGCTCGATCGTGCTCGTCAGCTGGCTTTTGATTTCGTGCGCTCGCTTCAGATTGCGATAGATGAGAAAGTTACGACCGCAGAACTCCTTCGTACGACCAGCCTCCACAAACGCACAGTACACGTTCAGCAGCGTGATTAGATCCCCTTCGGCGACCTCGAAGTTGCGCTTGGCAATGCGTGCCCTTATTGCCGCCTGTCCGCCAGCCGGCTTCGAAAAGACAGACTGTACCTGCAGCATGGCGATGATGATAAGGATCTCCTCCGAGCAGCCCATCTCGCCGGCACTGTACAGCATCTTCGCCATCATCGGCGGGATGGACATTTCCGCGAGGAAGTAACCGACGGGAGATGTTAGAGAGCCGTCCGCATCGAGCGCTTCGAGTGCGTACAGCGTTTCAAGACAAGCGAGTAGATTCTTGGCCGGTGGCGCCGAGGGAAACGTAAAGCGTAAGATGTTATCGATACCGAGCGCCTTCAAAAATAGTACGGTGCTGCAGAGATCCGAACGGCGCATTTCGGGCGGTGTGTGTTCGGGAAGTTTCTCCCAGGCGGACTCCGTGTAGAGGCGATAGACTTTCCCGCTACGGATACGTCCTGCTCGGCCGGCACGCTGTTCGGCGGCTGCCTTACTGACCGGTACCACCACCAGACTGTCCGTCGTGCTGTCGGCCGAGTACCATTTCAGCTTCACGAAACCGCAATCGATGACTGGAGTGAAAAGGAGCAGAAATAAGAATCGGTAGAAATAGAATTCGCTAAAAAACTTAACTTACCATACACAATACCCGGAATAGTAACGGACGTTTCAGCGATGTTCGTTGCCAACACAACCTTCCGAATACCTTTCGGTGCGGTGAAGAACACCTTCAGCTGATCCGAGTTGGGCAGCGTGCCGTACATCGGTAGAATTTGCATATCCTCCTTACCGCTCATCTCCTGATGTTCCTTCAACAGATCCACCGCACGCAGCACCTCTTCCTGGCCGGTCAGAAACGCTAGCACGTCTCCCTTCGGCTCGGAGCGATGAATTTTCATCACCGTGTTGACCGTTTCCTTCACGTAGTCCGGACACGGTTCCGCCAAATAGAAAATTTCCTGCGTATACATGCGACCCTCCACTGTCAGGATGATGGCCGTATCCTTTCCTCCTTTCGGCTTTAGGTTAAAAAAATCACGAAACAGCTCCGCGTCGACGGTTGCCGACGAAACGATGATCTTTAGGTGCGAACGCTTGCGTGCAATCTTCTTCAGCAGCCCAAGGGCGGTATCGGTCAGCGTGCTTCGCTCGTGCGCCTCGTCCACCATAATGACGGCGTACTGCGTTAGCAGCGGATCGGCCAGCATTTCCCGCAGCAGGATGCCCTCGGTCATGTACTTGATCTTCGTCTGTGCGGGATCACACTTGGAGATGAAACGAATCGACACGCCCACGGTTTCGCCGGACAATTCACCCCGTTCGGTGGCAACGCGATCGGCCAGCGTAATGGCCGATATCCGGCGGGGCTCGGTGATGCCGATTAACCCTTTCGTGTGCCATCCGAATTCGAACAGATACTGAGAATGAGAAAGTAAAGAGTTAAGGTTTACATATGATTAAACACAAGAATACCTTCACCACGAAATGTAAACCAATCGAATGTTCATACTGGAGATGTCTTACAGGTTCACTGAAATTTATGAAAATGTCATTCAAAATTTCGGATTTTTCGGAAGAAACCCAACCGATCCTGCATTTTGTCCACAAATCACCTGCTCACAGATATTTCCGACTTCTTTTTTATAGATCTTTATTTTTCTTCGCTTGTTTTTTTTCTTGCATTTCGATTCGACTTCGAATAACATTCACGCATACGAGCCCTGATACTGCTCCGACACGGTGCGTTCACCGCCAAGTCGTATAAATAAATCTTCTTCTTTCCCAGATATCTTCCCCCTGGCAAGAGACGTGGAACGGAAACCAACTGAACGACAAAATCTCACTCCAGGTTTGTTGTTTTCTTGTCTTGTTATCGGTACCTAATTTGGTACCTGTTTTCGTCCGCTTGTCGTCTATTAGTTTCTCACTAGTGGAAAGGGGTAGTGAGGGGAAACACTCGCTTGTGAGAAGGGGTAGTATTTTGATTAGTACACAGCACTGACACAACGTTTTACGAAGGTGCTTTCAATATTTCCCATTTATCGCATAATAACTTTCGGCCTTGTGTATGCAGGGCACGAAGTAAGTAAAAGCACTTTACTATGTACCACTCGTGCACGAACATACACACACACGCACACACTTCGTTTACATATAGGGGGAGGGAGAGTTATTGTACTAAAAAAAACGAATATTAAAAAAACAGTAACCGGCATCTTCCCATTTTTGTTTCTGAGTTTGTTTCTTCAAAAGAACAGATAATAGTACACATATCTTTTCTTAGCTTTTTCTCCTGATAGGAAAGCATCGCACTAATCTCTTTACAACATAGCAATAGACACTTTGTTTTCTTTTCCTGCTAATATAAACTCTCCCCCAACCGGCCTGGCCCGGACAGACAACACTGTACACAGAAGTAGAAACATGTTTACGGTAGTAAAATACAGTTTAACAAACTAGACTATGTATAAAGGGATTCGTAATGATAATGAAGGCTGCAGATTTTTCACACTGTTTTGCTAGAGTTTGTTTTCACCGCTTCCACTGTTGCTCACTGTGACACTTGTGTCCATACTCCGTGTACTTTTCTAACTTAACAGAAGTTCATCATCCGATTCTAGATCTCACACACACTTGCTAGATTGCACACACACACACTTGCACACTAGAGCATATATCCCTTTACCACTACACAACATGCATAATAGATATACAACGATCTCTCATATAAACAATTACCGGTCGCACTTACTCTATCCCTTTCTTTCTCTCTGTTCCTATCTCAGCTGGGTGATTGTAGAACTCTTTGCTTCTTTCTTTCCACTGTTCGAGAAACGTTCCCGGACTCTCTAAGGCTTAGTTAGTTGCCGTTTCGGCATCCGGTTTTCAACGAATTCGCGTGTGACCTTCCTTACACGCACCCAAATGCGACGAAGGAAACGCTTAAGGTTGGTGCGCTACTGGATGCTGACTGACCGGCGGGACGGACACGGTGTAAGCCGTTCGGCGCAATCACAACGAGGTATCGTTCACCGTGAGCGATTTGTAGATAAAGTTTTGCACACCGAGCAGATGCATCTCGGCGACGCTGATGATAACCAGCAGGGACACGTACCCGGAGTACTGGATCATCCGCAGGTACTCCCACAGCTTATCACAGAAGATGCTCAGCAGCAGAAAGTGGAGCAGCGCGTGCACGTTGAAGATTCGCCACAGCCAGGCGATGCAGAAGAATCCGGTCGATCGGAACACCGACTCCTGGTGGAGGTACTGGGCCGGGGTTACATTCTCCCGCTCCAGCATGTCCTGATAGATCGCGATGTACCGGTTCCATCCGGTCGAACTGAGAACCAGCATGCCGGTGTAGCACAGCACCTTCCGCGCCACCTTCTTCGTCGTCACCTTCACCTTGTAGATGACGCCCGACTCGGAACTCTTCGACTCCGCCACCGGTATGATCGACTGCAGCTGCGTGTAGCCTCGCCGCGGTGGATTGTTCTTTAGAAACACGAACGCACCGATCATGAGCGCGATACAGCCGAGCCCATCGCAGATGCCGTCGATGTAGTAGCCTGCCGACCCGATGTCCGACCGTTCGCCGCGAATATGTTTCTTCGCCCGCGCCACATGCCCATCCAGATCGTCGAGGAAGGTGCGGAACTGGAACAACACCACCCCAATGCGCCGATAGCCGAGCGAATCGGACGCAATCATACGGCCGGCGGCGATCGCCACGAACACGTGGAAAAACGATATCATGTTCGGCGTCACCAGATCGCCCTGCGAGAACCCGGCCACATTGTCCACGATCGTGGCGATCGGTGCGAACAGATAGTGGTTCGTGTGGTCGAGCATCATCGCCTTCACGGTGACGTCGCACAGCGGGTTGAGATCGCAATTGACCCACGCCACGTCCTCGTAGCGCACGATGTGCCGATTGCTGAGCTGCTGCTGCTGATGGTGCGGCACTGACGAGGACGGTACGAGAAGGGGTGACGTGACCGTGCTGGCATGGCTACCACCCGGCACCGGTTTCACCAGCGTGCTGTTGGCCGCCATCAGAAACGGGTCCGTATCACGTATGGGATAGTCCTGAATGCGGATGTATAGATTCACGTCCATCCAGGCGAAGAACACGATCAGCAGAAACAGCAGCGTCAGCAGTATTTTGCTGACCTGCGAGCTTGGCCCAACCATGATTGTGTGCCAATGCTATTATAAGTCGCTTACGAAATAATTTTGCTAAAGCTCCACCACGACCACCACCACGCTAACTACAAACGCTGCGTCCTTCGCATAAACTACCACCGGGTGGGGCAAGGAAAACAGGTCCTCGTCGTTCGGGATAGGAAACGTTACTAAACACTACTCGCTCCGTGTCGTTCAGTACGCGCGCTGGCACGATTATTAGGCCACACCACTTTCCTCCGTCCGTCCGTTTAACGTGCGTGCGGCGTGGGTGTGTGGTGTGCGAGTGGTTGGTTTGTCAAAGGTTTCAAAAGGATTGAGCCTTTCGTGACCAATTCTCTACACCACAGCGACGAACTGAAACGAGAAACAGAGAAAGGGAACATGTGAAACAAGCAAAAAAACGAGACACGAAAGCGGCCGGCGTTTGCGCTGGGCGGGAAGTGGCGAAGGAATAGATGCAAATGTGACACGGACAGTGCAGGAGAAGCGACAGGCGTGGTTCTCCGACAAATCAATCGGTTACAATCATTGATAATGCATCTCAGCAACTTTGTGGCAACGCGCGATCAAAGAGCAAGCGACAAGGGTAAGAGCTTGAAGAATTTGTTGTTTTCTACACTCTGTACAATAACATGTTATTTGGAAGCATTTTTTTCATTTGACACTAGATTAATGAAAAAAAATTGAATACATAAGTGCCTGAATCTCGAAAAATTCAAATATTTCTTTGTTCAGATTCCCACCACGAGATGACGCCACTCAAAATAGGAATAAGCCAAACAGTTTATTTGAGATAATTGACAACAAAAATACATAAATATTGTTAGGTAATATAGAAAACATTTTAAATTTTATCTAAAAAGTGTTTTTTTTATTTTGGACAACGGGACGAGTGACAGACTTCGGTAGAGAATGTAAAATCTCAACCGACTCATTCGAAACGGAAAGTCTCGAACGATGGAAGTGCAATTTACATAGAGTGAGACATCGGTACCGGACCCAGCCTAACCCCTGAACCCCAACCCCACGCCAGGCGTCGAGAGTGGCGTCATTGCTCGTTCAGCAGTGTTCTCTTCCAGCCCACAAAGTCCTTGACAGCCGATCGTATCGCGATGCATATTTGAATGAACCGCGCCGCCACACAAACGGCAGTACGAATGGAAGGAAAATCGGTGACACAATTATTCTCCCTCGAGTGGGAAATGTCACATTATCAAGGTAATATCACTAAAGTACCGGCGGGTTCGCCCCCCTTGCCATCCCCGAGGGTTCCCTTTCAACTGTCGGGAAGGGAAATCCTTTTTGCATCGGATTTTCGTTGCCCGCGTGCATTACGAATGCAATGGGGTGGACAAAAAGCAGTTTAACGTTCGTGCTTCTGCTGATGGGCCCAACATTTCTGCGGTTCTTTCACTTCGATCCTGTGGGACGGTGTGGTTTGAATAATGTATAGAGCATTGTAAAGAGCGGGAAACGTCCCTTTCCCGGATGGGAGGTACTATTTCCGACCACTGAAAGCAAAACGGAACACACAAAATGGTAATAAATTGCTGTACGGAACAATAAACAGATTTTAGTGTGGTTGTAAAGCTTTTGAATATAAAATATGATAATTACAATCTAGAAAGTTTACTGCAATGTTGTATTCGCTTTAAACGGTTCAAGCATAACTTAGATAGTGTTGGAAACATTTTTTTGAGAACAACAACAAAAAGCAAACCTTACCGTATACTGCAACATCAAACAAATCACGATAAAAAGTACTTTCACTGATCGCTTGATAGCGGCGGAAAACATTCGTGCGCAAACAAGCGTATCGGGCGGGTCAGGTATTTGCGAGTTTGCTTTTGCCACTCTGATAGCATTGTTCGTTCCCCCGACTGCCTTCCCAAGCTTCTCCCGTTCTCTCGCATGTTCGGAAACACTCGGTGAAAAGTTAGCACTGTCTTCAAACTGCTAAACATGCAGAAAATCGTTAAACGCCATCCTTCAAACCTTCTACGAGCCGTTTGCTGAGGGCTTTCATAATCGGGTTGTTGAACACGATCCGATCCGACTTCGAGAACAAGGAAATGATGCGGTCGTTTTTTCGATACTCGCATGCATATGCATAAGATAAACGGAAGATGAGCAAATAAACGCAAAGCAAACAGCGTTAAACCGTCTCGTGGCAGCCGTCCAATATCGCGGGACGTACGGAAGTTCCCCGTTCTAAAGGCGCTCACTCAACCTAACGCTTACTGTTTTCTGTTTCGGTAGTTTCGCGGTGTCCCCGAGAATGTGTTAGCTACCGAAAAGCAGCCATTTTTCGTCCATGCCCGCTCATAAATATTGCAAACTAAAGCTCCGTGTATCACAGGAATATTCGACGACAGCGACACAAGCAGTACCGGCAACGAAGCTCTCAAAAAACACCGTGCGCTCTTGCCTTTTTGGCTGTCACTTCCGAACGGATAATACGCTGGCGTCATAAACTGTTGATAGTCCCACCCATAAATAGTTTAGATCGAATGCGATACTAAACCCCAAACGTCCGTGGTGTATGGAATGACGCTTTTTGAAGGTGCCACAATTACGGATCCGTTCTACAACCGCTTCGCCCCCGTTAGAGGGATGAATGAAACGGAAATTGAGCGAACACGTACGGTGTGTTGTGCTCCCTTTGAAAAGCAGAACAAACAGTGAAAGAACTTAACCTAAAAATAGAGTTCACCCTCATTAGTGGCCCATTTTTGGAGGTCCGATACGGTGCCGTCGTTAGTCGTTTGGGATGGACAGATGAATGATTTAGTAATGCGCGTTCCACCGCATTTCTCCTCTTCCATCAGCTCTTTTCATAGAAAATAGTAGGGGATCGTCAAGAGCGTTCAACTGTCCTGTGACATTTTTCGAAAATACGCATTCTAACGATTCGGAGCATTGAATTGTCACGGCTTATCAGGTGAATAATAAAATTACCTTGATGATTGATGCGATGAGCTGCTAAGGTTTAATTGTTTATTACAAAAAGAGGGTATTTTCCGTAAAAAAGGGTAAAATTTTTCTTCCAATGTGAGTAAACATCGTTCATGAAATAGATTCGACATAAGCCCAGTTACTTCCGTCGGCGATACGATGTTCTGTTCACTTTACTTACATGATTGATAAGAGGCAATGAAACAAACTTTTTAGCACCAGCAAGCCCGTAACGTTATCACGCTTTATTCGAGCAAGATTCCTCTTCCGAATGACGAACAAATGTTCACAAGAGAATTCTACTAATCGCTGGAATGGCAATTATACTGTATCAACGTTAACGAGCGCTAATTTAAGTCAATGAACAAACGCTGCAATCACACGCAAACCGAATCGTTTGCGTTTGCTTGGAACGTAATGGGGGATGCACAGAAAATTGCACCGTAGTTTTCGGTGTCCGTTACCATAACTATCTCGCTGCCGTTTGTTGGCGTAAGGCGAGGCGATGAAGCGGGGAATTGCTTCGTTTCGTTTGCGAATCATCATCGCGTCAAACATTTTGACCTCTTCCCTTCCCAGTCTCCGATGAATGCCTGCTCACAAACAAAATGGTTTGCTTTTAAAAGCGGAAAGTTCCAACGATCGGCGCTATATCGTCTTCGGTGTGGCCCCGAGAGCGATAAGAAATGACGAACGATTGTTCCATAGTGGAACGCCACGTTTGCACTCTCTCCAGTACCTGGTTTGGGTAGCTAATACCGATGATAACAAGCCTATCGTCGTTCGGTTGTGATTCATTCGCACCGACAAAGTGTTTCCGTTCCGTGAATGTTTACCTCATGCCTATCTACAATGCTGGAAGATGCCGGCTCGTCGAACGGTTCTGGTTTACGTTTCGCGGTGTGCAACTACTAAAGGGTAGCGTCGACCCATTCGGCTTACCTGCGGTACTTGGGTGCTCTTCCCGGATCCGGTTTCGCCAACCAGCACGAGCGTCTGATAGTTTTCGAGACAGTATAGAATCTGGTCGCGGTATGCGCGTATCGGAAGTCGTTCGCGTTGCGCAGCGAGATTAAGCGACTGGTGGGCGTTGAAGACGAACGACGTTACGTGATCATCCGCTGGTGCCGCGTCGCGTTCCGATGCAAACGATTCGTCATCTGCAGCGTGCCGGAGACCGGAACACAGTCATGAAAATGGATAAACAAGCGATGGATTAGAATGATTATAGCAAAACAAATTGTTCATTAAACATCAACGTTATACCCTATGGGACGCACCAGTATCAACCGGAAATTTTATCCTCTAGTGTTGTAATACACTCTCAACGCTCACGTAGTACGAGACTGGCTGCAAGTGCGTCCCGCACGGAACGTGTTAAAGAACGAAACTAATTCAATTACAACAAAACCCGCCAACTACCCGGTTCCCGAGCGCGGTAAGTTTGTACAGCCTGTGTCCACCAATACCGGCAAACAATGTTAGATGTGATTCGCGAAGTTCACGCGTACAATCGTAAAGCTTCTCACACAATCGCGACTGATAAGCGGCTGGCGATTGGCTAATACACACTAACCGCGCACAAGCTCACGACACGACTGGAACGTCCTACACCCACCGTGCCGTACAAGGGAGTGTTTGAACGTTGATAAATCAAACCGAATGAAAGGCAAAGTTGCTGTTGGGTGAGGGTTAATCGATTATTAAGATAGATGACGCGTAGAATGCTAAGTCAACACTAGCACCGGGCGGGCATACTTATCGCGCGCGCTTGTGGTTCATATCTCGATTATCCTGTGAACGAAATGTGCTCACTCATCACGCCACACGGTGTAGATAAGAGCGTGAGTTATACAATCCCACAAGAGGTGAGAAAGCGGGTCGGTAACTAACGAGCCCACCCTCGAGCGTTCGAGTCGCAATCATGAGAAGCCAATGTATATTAACATTCCGGACGATCGACGCACGTTTTCCGAACCCACTTCCAGGTGCACGTGAACGATCTACGATGGCGCTTGCGCTATCAATCCGGTGGAGCGATAGCCGGATGTCAATGAACTTTTGTCCTTAGCACGTTGTGCGCAGATACTTCAAAAGTTGCCAAGAATTAGCTAACATACGTTATACGTGAACCTTCTAAGATGCAGCACTGATACAGCAAAGCGATAAATGCAATTAGCTTCTCACACAACCTCGCGAACGAGAGTGTAAAGTAACGTTCCAAAATTATCATGGCGGTGGTAGGGGTTCACGCGCGCTAATTATTACCATATGTCGAATGCAAACACAGCGCGCATTACGTTGCTTACCCGGTTTGAGGAACTTTGGAATTCGGCTCGCGCTCATAATCCAACGGAAATGCTGTGGTGTAGCAAAGTTCGATACTGAGTCTGTGAGAGCTCAAAGCAGGAGTTGCTCGGTCCGAACTAGTAGTTTCTTCGCTTGTCCCAAATGTAGCGTCGTCTCATTACACTCCGACAGAAAGTAAACATCAATTGCTGCCTATTTTGGGGCGCAGCTGAACTTGGGTTCCGAGGGGGTTTTCGGATAGGCAGCGGAAGAGTTGTTTATTTTCGCCTTCAACCCAATCGTCGATGATGTCACGCCACTGCTATGCTTCTTGCGACCGGAGGACGTGCAGATATCGCCTAAAGGAACACATTAAACGCGAACTAACCACCAATACGTCTTGCTCACATACACACTTCCTCCGCTCTCAAGGTGAAACGGAACCCAGGCATAAAAGACCCGTTTATGAGTGCGCTGTTTTTTGCTTCTGCTTTGTAGGTCAGCGATATTTTCTCCTCCGGCCGTGGTTCGATTTTTCGATGTCTCTCCCTCGCGCGTTGGTTAGCACTTGCCGTCTGGAATGGTGCTGCCGCGCGTTGAATTTGCGTTCTTGGCGATTTCTTTTGCTATCCTCCGCCGTACACACTCATACAACAGTGTCGAGGTTAAAGCGCTGTTGGAACCAATTCGCTGGCTTCCAATTCACGCCACACAACGACGAAAGGGTTGGGAGTATCGTGGTTTGATGGTGGCGCAGTGTACGACTAAAGTGTTTTCCCTTCAGCAACTTGTAGGTTTCGCACTCCGCTGCACCTACGCACACGCACAAATACACTCGCGCTGTGTGTTTAACAATTTTCACGCATGAATTTCTTCACTACGCGGCGGCGAATAGCTGCTTTTCCATCCGTGGGATTGTCGATCAGCAGGGTCTCTTGCATCAAAACACACCTGCTGGCGTTGTTGGTCTCTCGATGCACCCCGTGGTGTGTACACTTCGTGGAAAAATAGAGTTCAATGGCACTTTTCGTCTTTCCACAACAAAACTAAACGTTTATTTGGGACGGAAGGAAAACAAGTTTTGGGGGAGCTGCGAAAAAGCAACAAATTCTTGAACGGAACGCAATGAAATCGGTGTATCCAATCGAATATGGATAACACACGGGGTACGCGAACGTTGGGCACACGAAGAAACTAAAAAAACGCGACGAATCGCAAAACAATAAAAAAAACTTTCCGCAGCATTCGATGGTGACAGTTAGGGGTACGCGTTTAAGACGATGGGTTGTGTTCTTTGTGCTATCGTGAGTTTGCTGAAAGGATCTCGTTTATTCCGATTATTTCTGAATTGTTGCATGAAATTTGAAGGTAAATTCAATAAATTAGAACTTTTAAGGTTCACACTGCAATAAATCACGGCAAAATAAAAATATACTTCTTTCGAAAAAAAGCTTACTGACTAGCCTC
>JXXB01004596.1:0-27242 GCA_000956275.1 Anopheles koliensis
TATTTTCTGTCAAAATGGATGTTTGTTTACGTTTTGGTTTTTGTGTGGCTTTTCAGACACCAATTTTTGCCCGTTCATTGAAAAATCATTATAAAAGAATTATTACACAAAATAACCGCTGTGCCAAATTTGCGTTATTACTCGAGCGGGTGGATTTTTATGCCAAACGCCGCAACAGAGCCCAATTTCGAGCTTACTGGTATCGAAACACCTTGATCTTGGCAATAAGAAGATAGATAGAGGCATAGGAAAATATAGGAAATTAAAGGAAAATTAACAATTTGTCTATAATGCAAATAATAATGCGAAGACTTCATACTACACAGTTTAAAACCCAGTATCAATAACAAATTCAGTTTGCTATAAAAAAACTGCGTTCAAACTTTGTAAATCTTACTTTTATCTAAGCACCCTGAGAATGCGAATGTCGATTCGACATTCGAATCTCAGCTGTTTTCTATGAATTGTACAGGCTAGAGCGAGAACAAAGTCTAGAAAGTCGATCTCAGCATCACTGGAAATGTGCCAAGTGCGCATTGGAAAAGGTTTATGTTTTATGAAATGCATTCTACTATTGTAATGTTAATTTAACAAGAGTAATGTTCAAGTGAGTATTGAACAATATGAATAAAATAAAGAAGTCGAAATGGATTAATTTAAATTGTCACAAAACAAACCTCATTGCTAATAGCGACCACTCTGACGTGTTTGGCGTACAGTTGGAAATTTTGGAGTCGACATTGGCGATTGGCGTTTTGAGGCACTGGACTCTGTGTTCGGGGTCATCATTCGTAGCCCTTCTACCCGTACAAAGAATAAGGACTATACCGGTAGAGCAGAAAGGCTGAAAAGGAAAACGTTGTAGACTGGTTTTCTCTCGTTGGGACTCGGTGGAAAAAGAAAAATATTCCGAAACTTTCACAAAAAAGCGTCTGGCAGCAAGAAAGAAGCGATGGCCGGAGGGCGACCGGCTTGTGCGATGCTGGCGCTCTGCTTCGTTCTAGCGCTGGTGGCTGGTGTCGATAGGAACAACTTTAAAACATGTGAGCAGAGCAGCTTCTGTCGGTAAGTTAGACTCACCGCTAGGATTGTAAGCGGGTAGTTTATTTTACCATTATTTTCATCTGTAGCCGCCTGCGCTCTCTAGAACCGCAGACGAGTGAATTCACGGTGCTGCCGGCAAGCCTTCAGCAGTTTAAGCAACACATCACCCTATCCGTCTTGCACCAGCGTACCAAGCATGAGTACACTTTGAAGCTAGCGTGTGTCAAAGGCAATGCAGGTGGTACGTTCCATCTCCAGGTGGACGAGAAGCAACCGTTGAGCGTGAGATACCGCGTACAGCATGTACTTGTTACTTCGGAACCACAGTATAGTGCGACTCGGGTTGAAAGTAGCACCGAAACGGCCATCACGGTCGTGTGTCCGGAGGTTGAGGGCATCAAGGCAACGGTGCAAGTTGCCCCCTTGAAGGTGGACTTCTTCCAGCACGAGCGGCTTGTTGTGACGGCAAACGGAAAGGGCATGATGCGGTTTGAACATCTACGCCGCAAACCGGAACCAAAGCAGGAACAACCTGACGAGGAACAAAAGGAGGAAGGTGGGGGTGGCTCAGATGATCAGCCTGCTGATGATCCCGGAGCATGGGAGGAAAATTTCAAATCACACCACGACTCAAAACCGAAGGGCCCGGAAGGATTGGCGTTAGATTTCACGTTCCCACAGGCGAAGATTGTGTTCGGTGTTCCGGAACATGCCGATTCTTTCGCACTACGTCATACCGCCACGAAAGGCACAGATCCGTACCGACTGTACAATTTGGACGTGTTTGAGTACGAGCTTAACAATGGGATGGCACTGTACGGAGCTGTTCCGGTGGTGTACGGACACGGTGAGACGAACACAGCCGGTGTGTTTTGGTTGAATGCGGCCGAAACGTGGGTGGATGTTTTCAGTGCGAATCGTGACACGGATGTGGTGTCATCGCTAGTTAACTTGGTGTCGTGGAACAGCCAGACGGAACCTCCAGCGGTGAACTTTATTTCCGAGAGCGGTATTATGGATGTGTTTGTTCTGATGGGCCCGTCGCCAATTGACACCTTCCGGCAGTACACGGATCTGACAGGGAAGGCACCGCTGCCGCAGTTGTATGCAATCGCGTACCATCAGTGCAGGTGGAATTACAACGATGAGAAGGACGTGGAGACTGTGTCGGCGAAGTTTGACGAACACGACATCCCGATGGACACTATGTGGTTAGATATTGAATACACGGACGGCAAACGCTACTTTACGTGGGATCACCACAAGTTCCCGCACCCGGTGGAGATGATACACAACCTGACCGCGTTGGGCCGCCATCTGACGGTGATTATCGATCCGCACATTAAACGCGATGGTGGATATTTCTTCCACAATGAGTGTACGGACCGTGGACTGTACGTGAAGAACAAGGACGGTGGAGATTATGAGGGTTGGTGTTGGCCTGGTGCAGCCAGCTATGTGGACTTTTTCAATCCGGACGCCCGGCGCCACTATGCTGACCAATACCTTCTGGAAAACTTCCGCGAGCAGACGGAGCGAGTTGGAATCTGGAACGACATGAACGAACCCTCAGTGTTTAATGGTCCGGAGGTGACGATGCTGAAGGACAACGTGCACCATGGTGGATTGGAGCATCGCGATGTGCATAATTTGTACGGGCATATGCAACTGATCGCAACGTTCGATGGACTGCTGCGGCGTGGCGAGGGCCGGCTGCGGCCTTTCATTCTTACGCGATCCCATTTTGCCGGCAGTCAACGGTATGCGGCGGTTTGGACCGGGGATAATATGGCCGACTGGGGGCATCTGCAAGCGTCGATCAAGATGTGCCTGTCGCTGTCGGTGGCAGGTATTAGCTTCTGCGGAGCGGATGTTGGTGGTTTCTTTGGAAATCCGGACGGGGAGCTGTTTGCGCGCTGGTACCAGGCCGGCGCTTTCCAACCGTTCTTCCGATCGCACGCTCACATCGATACGAAGCGGCGCGAACCATGGCTGTTTCCAGAGGAGACGAAGCTGGTAATACGGGACGCAATCCGGAAGCGATATCGGCTGCTGCCGTTCTGGTACACGCTATTCTACGAGCACGAGCGCAGCGGGTTGCCGATTATGCGTCCGCTGCTCGCGCATTATCCGGCGGATGTGAATGCGTACGCGATCGATAATCAGTACTTGCTCGGGGATCAGCTGCTGGTAGCGCCGGTGCTGGAGCAGAAGCAGCAGCGCAACCGGGATGTTTACTTCCCGGTGCGGAGCGACGGTGGAGAAGGCGGTGGGGATTGGTGGTACGATTGGGATACGAAGGTGCGCCATAGCAAAGCAGGTGTGGAGGCGATTGCGATCGATAACTACAAAGTGCCGGTGTTCCAACGCGGCGGCACGATTGTGCCGACCAAGGAGCGAATCCGTCGGGCCTCCACATTGATGCGGGACGATCCGTACACGCTAACGGTGGCGCTGGACCGGGAGGGACGGGCGAAAGGTACGCTGTACATCGATGACGAAATGAGCTACGAGTACCGGCGCGGGCAGTATCTGTATCTGGAATTTGAGTTCCGTGACGGTGTGCTGAGCAGTCGGTAAGTTGATGTTTTTTTGTTTACCATATTGCTTACTTTCAATTTGACTTTTGTGCGTTGAACACTTTTTTTACAGATAATAACATTTGCTCACAATGAGAATTAAAATAGATTATTTAATTGAATTTGTTATAGAAATTTCGAGTTTGATTTGCAAATTTACGAACTGTGAGTGTTGTTTGATCGTTGGAAAATTTCAAATTCCTCATTTACACAACATTCAAAGTGATAAAGAGCAGTGTTTATATGTGTTGTCATATGTTAGTTATTTTTTAGTGTTTTTGAAAAAGATATAGCTGGTTTCGGGCTAACATGTTTTCTTATATTGTACAAAGTTTTATAAGAGGTTTTAAATAATGATATCATTATTAGAAATGAGTATAAAGAAATCGTGTTTAGTTTGTTCTGAAACGGATTGAGTTTGAGTCGAAACACTTTAGAGGATCAAATTAAATATCTTTAATATTAAGTATCTATATCTACAACAATGTTGAATGAATGTATCTACATTAAGAATGGATGAAATAGTTTAAAAGACATTTGTGCAGCGAAGATAGCAGATATTGTAGTTCTATGTATAGAAACATTATTGTTTAAAACTGGTTAGATATCATTACATAATAACTGGCAACCATGGTAACCGTGTTTCGGAAACCTTTTTAACGCCATTCATTTATGAATAATTGAACGTGGTTAATACTCATGCTTTTATAGACATTTATGTATAATTTATATATCTGTTCAGATAAATCACATGAATTTAGTGTAACTTTGCAGTTGACTTGTAAAATACACACATCTGTAAATTCATTGTTTCATTTTCATTTTATAACATCGGGTCATTTTGGTTAATTTTTCTTAGAAACTTACCTTCCTGCCCTACACCATTATCTTTATTTCAACCAATATCGGTGTTATGAGAATGTATTTTGTTTCATGTTTGATGAATATTCGAGTTTTTTACTTTTCTGGCCAGGTACACAACTTATAAGCGTGGAAAAGCGTTACATAAGCATAAATGTCCGGAGATAAGTGTTGCTTTTCAGAATACTGCACTTTCATAATGAGCAGTTGCAATTTGAAGTTAATTCTGTTAATTTAGTGTTAAATTAACTAAATTAGTGTTAATGACTTTTTTAATAACATGTATTATATTTCGTTATATTTCAAATAGGTCAAGATTGATATTTTTAGCTTATTGTATAAACTAAGAAATAGCCATTAATTTCCTATTCGTTTTTACATTTACAGTAAAATTGATGCCACCGCTAATTACAAGACGGCAAGTTGGCTGGAACGGGTCATTATTGTCGGACTGGGCAAGGTACCAACGGCTGCAACTCTTTACACCGATGCCACAGGTGCGGCGACGGGCCGATTGGAGTTAGAGCGCGCAGGCGATGTCGTTACTGTGCGCAAACCGGCGGTCTCTATGCTGGACGCTTGGTCGATCAAACTCGATTTCTAATGACCGGGGCTGGTAGTGCTGTTAAGATGAACTGATTAAGATCAGGAGTGTGGACTCAGCAAAAAGAGATGAATTTTTAGAGCTATTAGAAATTATCGCGAGAAATTATTGTCGCCCGTGCTGAGCTAGCAGTAGTACAGCAAACAACAGAACAAAGGGACAACCAGGCAAGAAGTTATGCTGCGATTGAACAGTAGTGATATAAATAGTACCATTTTCTAGTGACGGAAACGCATACCAGCATACTTTTGCGTCAAATGATTCGGCTAGCATACTAGCATACTGACTAGCATACTTTTGCGTCAAAATCTCTTTGTATTTTGGTCCTTCTGTGACTCTTAAAGATATTGCAATTTGGAATAAAAAATACCCGTTGTCCAACCTATCTCGCGTGTCTCCTAATTATTTTTGTTTCTAGGCTGATGTGCGATAATACATTGATGATGGCTTGCTGGCGTCATGATTTGACGATGTTTTTAAAATAAAATTTGAGGAACCATACAACCCGTGAAGGAATACTGCGCATCTTGTCATAGATATCATCACTAAACCCGAACTTTACACTGATATGAAATAGGAGAAGGACGTATTGATTCAGGCTAGCGGTAATTTCCTTATCTGTATCAACTGTGTCACATTGTGATGTTATGCTCCGGCAGTCGCGACCGTTTCCGAATCTCATGTACCGATACAATGCATTGCTACTGCCCGTGGGGATTATTCTATTTCAGGCGCGTTTGATAACAACCTATCAAAACTTTGTAGACAATAGCGCGACCATTGATAACGCATACAGCAGATTCAGCAATTGTGTTTTAATACATCTGCTTGTTGTTCCAGATTTAAACGCTATCGAATTGGGTTTGCGATGCGATGCGATGCATTCCCGTTGTAGTTTCGTTCCTTTTTTTTGCATCCCGATATTTCCAACAATTCTTGGGCAATTATTTGCCCATAACTAGGTACACCGGCTGACAGCTCGGATGAATTTTGTTGCATTTAGTGATGGACAAAAACTAAACAGCCAAATCGAGCATGCGTGTGTGGGAGGATTATTTAAATTCGCTCATGCTGCAGCACAGCATAAAAAAAAGAAACAAAAAACCTAACCTCATTGCGGATCGGGGCTCGAGGCATACATTTAGGCGTTTGGCGCTTCTCATCGCACTACAATTCCGGTGGGGGATATTATCAGTTTTTATGATTATTTCGTGCCTTTCGGACCTGCTTTTGACGGCGTTTTGTGATTGACAATAAATTTACTGTCCGCTCCTGTGCTTCCTTGTCGTCGCCCGCATCCGCCCGAGCAGACGAGCGGCAAACTGTTTCGTGCGCCTGCGCGGATGTCTCGGTAACAGTCTAGCCATAAATCAATTTTGCTCATTAATAACTCATTCGGGACCGATAAATCACTTCGTAATAATGTTTTTTTGCTGTTGTTTGGTTTTGTTTATTTTTGTTTTGCGTGCGTTCGCGTTTGGTGCGTCTGTCGCGAAGAATTTTCGCGGTCAACCCATGCTGGAAAGCTGACCTGTAGCGTGTTGAAAAACGGTAAAACGGCCGGCGTATAGTTCGACGTGGAGGAAGAACAACGAACGCCGCGTGGTGTGATGTGTCTTTTTATTATCAGCTCGCTGGCACAGTTGGTGGAGAGTTGGTAGGTCAAAAACAGTAGGAAAAAAAATATACGCTTGATATCAAATATCACATCATATCAAATATCTCAAGAGATGCAACCTCCCCAATGCAGCGGCTGGGAAGTACAAACATTATATAAAGATAAATACAAACAACACCGTACGTATGGCAGCTAATTAAGGCAAAAAGCTTTGTAAAAGGGCTCACTATTCACCGTCTATTTTTGAGCAACAGCAGGAGGAAAATAAAAAATAAAAACCGGTTCACCAGGCATATGCATGAGAATCGTATAAAAGTTTACGATATGAGAATCGAATACGAACCCACCATCGCTTCGCCGTTTGTGATCAATAAAACCACACAAACAAATCAAAAAACGGTTACGGTAATAGCAAATAAAGCAAATCCACTCGTGTGGACCGCATCTAAACCGCGAGCTTGTGTATGTGTGTGAGAGAGACTGTGCCGAGTAGTGCTGTAAAATGTTTATTGCTCAAGTTGTTGATGTCGCTTGTAAAACAATCTCTTGACAGCTCGGTTCGGTCGGGGCTGAAATCGAGCGTTGAGTAATTTATTGTCCATATAGATTTTGCGCCAGAGCAGCAGAAGGCTAAGCGATTATTGCACTGATCAACCCTACGGTACATTTTTCATCGTTAGATGGACATTTATGGAGGGGTGGGTTGGTTGTACGTTGTCTTGTGCGTGACGTATTCAAGCTTTGGTCGAGATGGTTGGTTGAAATGATCAGTTAGCACTACAAATATAGGACACATCGAAAAGAAGCATTGATTAGACAAAGTTTGCTCAGTATAATAAACAATTAAATTAGAAGAAAAATCTTTTCTTGCTCAATATAAAAAGCTTCCCCTGAAACGGATGAGCTGAATCGTTTGAGCTGTATCGTTGCTCAGTAATATTTCAAACCTGGTTTCTAAAAACAACTGGCAACCCTTGCCACGACTCACAAATCATACTTGTGTGGAGTAGCCTTTTTGGCTATCGTGCTGGCCATTCGTTACACATTTGTGTCCTTAGCGCCTAAATGTATGCAGCATGACAAATGTATCGTGATAATACGGCGCTAAAAGAAATCTGACATGCGGTTTAGGACCAGTCCTGTTCGGGACTCACACAAAAATAAAACCATCTTATGATTTTCCCATTTCTTTGAAGCACGGACCGGCTTCGAACTCTTACGGTACCAATTTTCCCACGTTCGGGTTCGAGGAATTGGGTCGATCATTTTCGGCAGTGCACTTGGTCGGATGTCACACCCGGACAGGGTAGGGGGAAACAAAATGTGCAGCGTCGTCGAAGCAAAATTTATCAGTTGACTGCATGCAGAACGCTTCCAATACACAGGCACGGCAAGGTACTGGATTGCCGTCCATTTAACCGTGCGATTCGGGCACAAAAGTAAAAGCTCTTGACTTGTCGGTTCAGGATGCCGGAAAAAAGGATCCCAAGAAAGCAGCTAACTGACAACAAACAAATAAACAAAAAAAACAACCTTTTGAAATCCGCCCGCCGATGGAACCGCAGCAAACCTACTCAGAAGAAATTGAAAATGATCCATCTTGAGCGGAAATAGTGTGTGACAAAGCGAGGGTGCGAGGGCCGGAGGCTGTGGCAGGACCGGTTGGCGCTATCTTCAAACGAAAAGTGCCACGGGAATTTGTGCTCGCCCGCAACAAATGTTCGCTTTCCCAGCGACAACACGCGGCACGGGATCGCACCTCGCCACGAACGACAACGGAACGGTACGCCGGCGGACGGGCAACCTTTCTGCGTTGCGATTTCGGTAAAGTGCAGAAAGCGTATAATTTATGATCATGAAATTACGACAGTTTTTTTTGTCGTCGGTCGGCGGCTTTCCGGGCATTACTTGCACGGGGATGTAGCAGCGGGGTGGTGTAGCAGTTTTTTGTATCCCGTGTGAATGATGTTTGTTTATTTGTCCGTTGCCCTGGCCTATATGCCTGTTTGCCTGCTTGCCTGCCTTTTTCTGTCTATCCTACCTTTGATTCGGAACTGTTTGCCAGGACTGTTCATAAGGTGTGCACCGTTTCCGAGAACGTTAGCTGTTTTTTTCCTTCCTGATTCCTTAGCTTTTTGGTGTCTGTTGTTAGCTGGCTCGTTAGCTGCGGCTACGATTGCTCTCCCATGAGTTCATTTCAACTTCCGTCACGAATCGAGAAAAAAAACCCGATGACATGCTTTAGTTCCTTTTTTTGCACTCCCCGTTACGGATCTTTTCTGTTTGCGGTAAGTACCTCCAGCCCTTCCCACTTTCAAACGGGACTGAATGTATTCAAACAGTCAACATGTGCAGGGAGTCCTTTCGCTACAGATTAGTTTGTAGTTTTTATTTTTGTGTTTGTGTTTGTGCAATTAAAGAATTATATTTCAACGATTTCAGGAGGTATTTTTAAATTGTAATCAATGCTACTTAATTTTTACTAATTTAACATCCATCGGCTAAACCTAACGTTCATGTCAGATACTTTGATAGTAAGATAGTAGGATACGACGTTTGATACTTTTTACAGAACTAGTAAATTTTGATATCTTGTTTTTGTCATACCTGTGTTTTAAAGGCTGTCTATTGAATCCTTAATGGACTATCCACAATTTAAAATGTTTGGCATTTACTTGCCAGTTTGATTCAAATTTGTCAAAGAGCAATATTACGAATAATTTTACAAAATCATCATCACAAAATATGGGAATAATGTGTGGCTCATCTATGTAAGCAATATATATTTTTGTTATAATTCATATGGAATAAAACTAGTGTACAAATTTGAGCGAAAAATTTTGATTATATTTTCTGTGTCTTCTGAAAAAACAACCAAAACAAACTAAAAACAAAAATTCAATATGTTTTTTATGTGTTAAATCGGCTATAAGAATTGAATGGTTTAAGATTAAATACATTATGACACAAAATTTAATTTTCTTAGTTGTTTAGGTAAGGGTATTATAGGTATTATATATTGTTTAAGTAAGGGTATTATAAACATTCTATAAATACATACAAATACAAACAGTCCCTATTTTAAACGTCCTATTATTTCCTCTTTCACCTTTAACTCTTGGGTTAAACAAGACTATTTTGTCTTCATTTTTTTCTGGTACAAACTTTACATTTTATGTTTCATTTCTGTTGCGAAATAACTTTTTGATTTTTGCATTATCTTTTAGAAGCTCTAACTTTTACACTTCTTGAACAAATTTCTATGACATTTTTGTATGCTAACTAAGTCAGACGATTATATGATTTTTTATCATTTAAATATCTATAACTGATCTTAACGACAGGGAGTTTAGCGATGAGCACACTTCTTCAATAATCGATTCTTTTTTCAATAGTAACTTGCTCGAAGTATTTATGCGTCCCATATATTTCTAAAGTCTATGCTCAAGTTTGATAATGCCAGCTATCGATCTTACACACTCGAATTTTTTATTTTTTATCTTATAAAGATTTCTTTTCATTCTTCCAATTTCTTTCATTCTTTTACCCAATCACGATTATGAATATTTGGGTATTCGATGAAAATCTTCTGGGGAAATGTGAAGCAATGATGTCTTTTTTACCTTCTTTTTTTACTTGGTATGGTTGCTACTATTTGCATGAATATGGGTGAATTTTCCTGTCCTTTTCGAGTTCAGTCATAGCACAAGGCAACCATTGTAAGTTATCACCGAGCTTGTGTTCATAAGAAGTAACATTAATTGAATACCATATGTTACAAATTTTAAATCTTTCATGTTTTATAAACCCCTAGTAAGATAAGTATGGATGTGTGTTAGGATGTGTTACGGATAAATGTGTTGATAGAGATACTCCATTCTATTACGCCACCCTAATGTCTGTCTCCAGAAGTGGTAATTAGTGGTAAATGATTAAAAAACTGATAAAATCTTTAAACATTTGTATTCGAAATAAATAACTGGTTTCATACATAATAAAAAATTAGAGAATAAACAATGGCAATATGTCATTTGCCAAATACTTCATAAACAATACATCAACTCTTAAGTGGAGCTATAAAAGGAAACAAAAACAGACACACACATCCACAAAGTGTAAAACGACATAGAGTAAAGAGAAAGAGTAACATAAAAAAAGCGGCGTTCACGATGCGGATGCATTACGGACGCAATGATTTTTACATCGCACGCCCGCGGCTCCGCTACGGTACGGTAGTGAGCATAAAATTAAATTTAATTTGTGAGATTTTCATAAAATTCATATTTTAAAAAGGCCGTATAATCCGCACGCCGTTGCGGCGTTCGCCGGTAAAGCCCCATCCACTAGCTGGTCCTGGCCAAAGTTCGTGGCGCCAGTGGCGTTGGTTGGGCTTTGGGGTTTCGTATGCACTTTTTTGTTGCGCGTTTCTCACCCAACTCCCGGTTGAGGTTATGATTTCCGCTGGCGAGGCACTGGGATGCAAATATTTGGTCCCATTAGTGCCGGAGCAAGTGAGCAAGTGGTTAGTATGATTTTTATACACCACCGAGCGTGCGATACGTGCGAAATCCCATCGTCGGCGGCTTTAACAGCAAACGTGCCGCTCGTTTATGGTAACCGACTACCCATCGCGCAATAGGAGGTATGAAAAAAAAATAAAAAAAAACAAATCAAATATCTAAATGATATAAATGGGCTCATAATGAGTATCTGCCTGCTGTTCGGGAGGATAGTATAAATAAATTAACTGGAGCGCGTTTTTTTGCTCGGGGTGGCTTTTGAAATTTCGCAGGTTGCAGGTAATTGGGTCTGGTAGCAAAGACGGCTATGAAGTTGTTAGCACCTAATGAAATGGAATTGCCTGTCAGCGTGACGATCCGGCTGTCCCTGCTATCTAATTTGGTGTTGTGTGTATGTGTGCCCGAATGATGCGATGACTATCCCAGAATCATTCGTAGCGCATTTCTGTTGCTGCTTTCAAACCGGATGTCTCCATTTAAATTCGCGTCGTAGAAGTCTCAGCAAACGTCGTCATGCCTTTGCACGGTGGTAAAACCGCAGCTGCCAAGTGAAGCTTGTAAATTTATTGATTCATAATCACAGTTAAGGTACGGAGACAGAAGCGTTTGGGCTTTGGTACCGGGAAGTTATGTTTGTGGCAACCATCAACAGTTGTAGGCAATAATTTCTACCAGAGCTTAGTTTGAGAAATTCTCTCCAGAACTATTCCACAAAGCTATCCAGAAGATAGAGTTATCTTCCATTATCTCCAACGTTCCAGTAGGGAGATACGCATTGTCGACACCTTTAAAGAGCAAGAGCACGTGTTATTCATCATCCTGTTGCCCACTACTATAACTCGGGGTACCCTGTTGAGGACGCATTACTCTTATCATCCATCTTAGCCGTTTCGATGGGCTCCTTTTCCAAGACTCGTTGAGCTCCTGGATGCAGCAGCGTTCGAGTGCTCGTTTAGCTGTGAACAAGCACTCATCGGGCTCGAGTCTCGGCAGCCTGGTTCATCCGGTGGTTTACCTGCCTAGTACGCGGTATCTTTGGAATAATAATGTCGAGCTCATACACCCCGGCGATCCAGCGTCCCGTGCGTGCGTTGTCGAGTGCGTTGAGGGCTTTGGAGTGGCTGTTGAAAGTCGGTTGCTTATTCCCGGCGGATAAAGAGATTATTGTTATGGTTGTACGTAGAGCCGGTACCGTAGTTTGAACAAGTTCTGGAGGTGCCAATCAGGGTGGAGGACGAGAGGTTCGAATTGTTGAATTGTTGTACGAGTGATCTGTCTACTGAAATCCTAGCTAGATAGATCTTACCGTACTCCAAGCGGAGCTAGCTTGTGAAGCGTTTCTTTAAAAATACGCACATCCCGAAGAACAAACAGTTGCCATAAAATGGCATTTCCCATAAAAAAGTGTGGCTTTCATTTTCGGAAAAAAGTGGTCCAACAGCAAAACCAGAAGCGCTACGGCATTCACCATACCCAAAATAAAGCTATCAAAACCAATTGCCATTCAGCCGCCTCTTGCCCGCCCAAGCTATACACACATATTCGGTATCAACGTTTTCACGGCTGAGCAGTAATTAATTTTCATTTACGCTCCCTCTCCGACCATCGGGGTTTCCCGATACCGATGAAAAGCCTGCTTCGCGAAGTATGTGTGCGTGCGTGCCGATTGTAACAAAGTATTGTTTTGTGTGTGAATATTTCCTCTTGCCCGCACCCCACCTTTATGGTTTCATAATTTTCCTTTTCGCCCAATCGGCTTCACAACAAACGGCAAGCGGTGGAAAAACAGCTTTCACAGCCAATACGTCGGTATGGCGGAAGTGCGGGGCGAAGCACGAACACTAATTTCGCTGATGAAATTGAGCGGGCTTACGGACGTGTGGCAGGTGGAAGGAAATGGGAGGTGATAAATTATTTCACTCACCACTTTCCCTTGCCAGTTTTTTTTTTGCTGAACTGGTCCGAGTAGATGCTGTGGAATCGGTAATTTTAAATGCTCCCATCTCTGCAACGAGTGAAAACAGAGAGGAAAATGTCAACGAGCAGTCTACATGTGGAGTCACATACGATTTTTTGTTGTTGTTTGGTTTGGTACCGCATTTAATACTAACACTAATTACGCCTAAAAGTATACTATCAGTAGGCTATAGCAGCTTATTACGTATACATTTTTTTTCGCTAGTGAAAGTTAATTCCTTATCTCTTGCAGATGACTTTAAATGGAAGCGAGAATGTTCTTTCCACTTTTACTATCTCGCTACAGTGATTTTAATGCGGTACGTGAATTTAACCATGCGTGAATTTTATGCTCCTGAAAGTACTGTTTTATAGCAATCACTTGAAATTAAAAATCACGAAATTAAGAAGAAATCTAGAACACTTATAATTACGATTTCAAGCTTTATGACGATGCTTTCTCAATCTGCTATGAAATCACACAATTAGCGTTGCACGCGGTGTAAAAGTAAATCAGCTCTATGCCCGATCCTTACGGCCGGAAACCTTTTATGGGTCGATTTGTTACGAACGGACACGCGAAAGCTGCAATACGCTGTAACATCTCAGCTGAAACATTTCCGATGGATAAAGTGCTGCTGCATCCGGTGCTTGAAAAATGTTCGTGCAGGCAAATGCCGGTGCTGCCGGTCCGGAAAAAATCAGCGAAAAGCGTTTTCGTTTCGAGTTTTGCCTGGCTTTGAGCAGGCGAATGCACGATCGACACGATCTGCTTAAGAGTTGCGTGGGTTAACATGCGGGACCATTAAACGAACACAGGGCTTAAAATATTGGTGTAAAACGATGAACATTAAAATCTTTTACTTGAGTGATTGTATTAGACTTATAATATTGTTTTTTTTTAATATTTTTGTGAAAGTGAAAAGTTATGGTATTGATGAGATCGATTTTTCATTGCTCTTAGATATTGATAACATTGCTCGTGTAGTATTTTTCTTGATTCTTTGATTGTTACTGACATAACTATGCAAATACTTTCTTCCATGACGAAGGATTGCTTCTTGGATATGGTTACGCCTAGATGTATGCAATGGTTTCATCAGCAGATTTTAATATTGCATATACTCGGACTCAGGAGTGTTATGTGAATTACATAACAACGGCTAAAATGTTCACGTTCATTTGAGATACAGGATGACATGTTATATGTAAAATTTTGATTTTGTATTGTACTGCAAGCATAAGGTGAATCAACATGTTTCTGTACATAATAATAAAGTTTAATAATTATAAATTTTACAGATTTTTTATTTTTTTATTTCAACAATATTTACGGTTATATGTAGCCGTATTGTCAGTGCCTACTTGCACTGACCGTCATTTTTAATCTGAAGGCATTTCTTCCCTGTAAATTGACCTTATCCCGGGCCTACTCGATTGTGTAGTTGTCTGCAATTTCAAAGATTTATAGTTTTGAAATAATAAAAATGAAATTTTATATTGAATATTGGATATATATTATTGGAATTTTAATATTCGATATCATGATTTAACCATGAGAAGCTGAAATAATTACGCACAGTTCTCATTCTCAATGTCATGCAGATAGTTCTATGGCTGTTCCATCACAAATGGAAATGATTAAATAATCAATGTTTCTGCATTGTAAGCTAGAATGCCACATGCAAAGATGTATTCAAACTCTTTATTTTATCATGTGTTTGTATTAAGTATAATTAGTTTTTTTTTATAAAATAATGAATGATTTCAAAATATTATGAAGTTATTTTTAGTGATTTGTGTTATAAAATTATGAACATAGATCGTCATAAAGTATATGTAATAAATAGTTTTGTCACTGTTTAATAAAATAGATTGCTAAATTTAATCAATCAACACGATTTGTAATAAAACACGAACTGAAAAAAGTGTTGGTTTGTATTTATAGTTAATGATGAATAGGAAAATTCATGTATACAAATTCGGTATGTTAATTTTTAATGTTATGAATTATTCGATAATTAAAAATGTTGTGTTACTAGCAAGTATAGGCTACTCCAAAAGCACTGTTATGAGAAAATAGCTACTATATTATAGTGAGCTTTACCACAGAACGCAATCCATATCTGAGACATAATAAAATAACGAATACTATACGTAGGTATACTTACAGCAAAGCGCAAAAATCGCGCCTAAATGTATACAATTGGTTAAGTAACAGAGCCTTTACGGAGATTAATCTCCACTGACTTCACGGTGCGGCCATTTGCTTCTACTTCCTGACATATTCGCGATAGGTTCAAGCTCGGAAATCCCTTGCTGCTTTGCGCTGCTCATTTGCAACTTTTCGGATCGCTAGCAGACGCTCGAAGTAATTTTGTTGTTGTTTTTTTTTGTCCGTTGCTACCACTACCCGCTGCTAGAACTCTTCTAATACAACCGAAGAATGTGTATTTTGTGCACCATTTCGTTCGCCTACCGGGGTCCTTCGTCCGCTTCATGCTGCGCTGCTCACAGATGGAAAGCATCGTTCTACACCGCGAACCAGTGCCCGGGATGGATGGATGTTGTTTTTTTGTTTTTCTTAAGCGCAAAGATCAACGATCCCTAGCTAAAACGCAAACATTCCACCCCTCTTATGGCGTCCTTCGCATCTTCCTCTCCCACTCTTTTGCATCTCATCCTACTTTGGTGGTGTTTGTGTATGTTCTATCAGCTCGCCATTTTGCTGGAGCATGAAAACCGGATGCCACGAAACGGGACCGAGGCCGGGGTTTTTGACCATTTTTACAAGAATTTAATAAACTGAATTCTTTTAGTCGGCTTGAAGAAATTTTGCTTCTCGTTGCTCACCGTGTTCCGAAAGCGTATCACCGGGTCACCGTATTGGTACAGTGAGAACTCCACGTCCCATGCAAGGCTGCAAAACCAAAAAAAGGAAAACGCGGAACACAAAAACTCTCTTGGAACAAGTGTGTATGTGTGTTGGTACGCAGTCGTTACAATTCCGCTCGAAATAAGTGCTAGTGGTAGTACTTACCGGAATGAATAGACGGTGCCTGCCTGGTAACTTGAACGGTTGCGTAAGCAAGACGAAAGTAAACAAGAAGCAAAGGATAGGTACCTGATGGAGCGTAAGTAGCCGCGTAGTGCGAAATCGAAATGAAGATCGTGAAATGAATTCCATCTTTTTTCGGGATAACGTGGGGTTTTAAATGTTGCAGAATTTTCTTCGCTTCCTCTTTTTTGTTATCTGTCCGGAACCATCACTGGAAACAAAAGCATAATAGAGACAATGCACATAACCAGCAGTACAAATAAACCTGATCCCAAAGCCGGGGGGATTTGTGCGAGATTGTGGAACATAAATTCATCACTCGGAAAACGTTTTGTGGTTCATCGTGGACATTCTATGGTAAAAATTGACAGTTCGATGAGGAATTTGAAATCTTGTTGCTAAGTCTCAAACAGCGCAGTACAATCCTCCTTTAGCTAACGCCTAAATGTTTGCTAAGTATAAACATATTTATAAAATTTTTATTTATGACCTTTTTTTGATGATATTGCTAAAAAACATTTTTTAACTATTACATTTTTACACTGCATTTGAGCACCTTATTTTCCTGGGTGTGCTAGAAAATATTTCCTTCATTGCTTACAACGTTTCGTTCGGAAGACAGGGTGAACAATTCGGTAACTTTATCGCGGCTTGGATGCAAAACTTTACATTGGCACGGAGCGTTTCGTAAGGAAATTTAGTATCCTGAAGTAATTTATTGCCGCTCCACCATCGAGCCGTGTGGTGCACCAAACTACCTACTAGTATGAAATTGCACTCAAAGATGCACCGAGGAGCAAAAATCTTATATCGAACGAGGAACCCTTTGTGCAACACCATTTTCGAAACCACTTCTAGACGAGTTCTAGACTACGGGAAATGGACGGGCTTCAGGACAAAGGACAGGTAGCGATCAAGGATCCATAGGATTATCAACATTTTTTTCCTTTCTGTATCGCTGTTACTCTGTTCTTTACTTAGGTTCAATCTAGTTTTAAACTCAGAAATAAGAGGAGCGCTTCAAGGTGAATCTATTTGATTGATTTAAGTTAAACATCTTAATCTGGATTTACGCGGTTAGTAGTTCCAGAAAGCACCCTTGCTCACTCCTTTTGTCATCTCGTTTGGCTTTTCATCATGTCTAGCTATTGCAAATTGGAAAATGAAAATGAGGCGACAAGCGGACTGAAAATTGACTTGCGATGTCCGTAGTTCTCAGTTAGATAGTGGCCGAGACTACAAGCGTCTGACGAAGAACATAGTTTTTATGAGTTTTATAGAAGGTTTTTACTACTCTGTTCCAAACTGTAAAATAAAAATAATAATGTAATTATTTATTTATGGAACAGTTTTATAAATAATAAACGATTTTTTAAATCCATAATATCCATAAAACCTGCATACATTTGTCGAGTTTAGAAATATTCCAATTAAACAGTTGGATTTGATGTTAAAATTTCTGTATATAGCTTTTAAACTAATTAATTTAACCAATCCTAATAAAACATGAAAAGTATTAGCCATTTTCTTAATAATTTATACATAGATTCAATAAAATAATTCCTTAGGACTACTTCAGGGTTTCCGTGCGTCTTTCAGATCTCTCTTCGCACCAGACCATTGGCAGGACGCGCGATACTAATGGTCGCGTAAAATCCGGCGAGC
This sequence comes from Anopheles koliensis, assembly GCA_000956275.1. Taxonomy (NCBI): domain Eukaryota; kingdom Metazoa; phylum Arthropoda; class Insecta; order Diptera; family Culicidae; genus Anopheles; species Anopheles koliensis. Next base: position 17,906 of record JXXB01004596.1, read on the forward strand.
TATCAAAAATTCCTCAACTTTTTAATACACGATGGTTTCGAAAATTAAAATCCGCAGGATCCATCCATTGTAACTTTATCCGGACGAAATTGCTCGCCGTTCGTCGTCGGGTCTGCGTCGTCACAATCCTCCTGAAGCTATCCTCGGTGTCAATAGATGAGTGAAGTACGCTCCGGCGAACGGGCCAGACGGGCGTGCGGACTAGTGGCAAGCAGCGCTTAAAAGCGATTGTCTTTGGCGGAGAAAGCGTGATAAATTTTCATGGCGCTTTGGCGTTTGTTTTTTTAGTCGCCGATCCGCGGGGGACAACCGTGAGAAACTTGCCAGTGTTGAAGTATGCTACAGTGTGTTTGAGTTAAATCTTTGCACAAACATTTCCAAACCGTCTGCTTCGAAGCCTATGGCTCCACTATGCTGTGGAAGTTGTTCATTCAAAGCGTTTTAAGTAGAGCGTTATGTGGAGTTATACTGCTTAGAAAACAGATTTATTAAGATACCACGTTGTGACAAGGGGTGACGTTTTATGAGCTACCAGGTTAAAGGACATTGCATATTTATTTTGAGAGCAAGAAGAAAAACGTGATCGGACTGGTAGTTGCTTTTTACGATTTCGACGCTTGAAGCTTTAACGCCGCTGGTCGTGGTCGACCGGCTTAAATAATAATATTTTAATCAATCTCCACATTCGATGTGTGCGTAGTGTTATGCCAGTTACTGATTGACATTTGGTCGACGAGTGTGCCCTCTAGTGCGCGCGAAATGGAACCCATTTTGACAGCAGTAGTGTTCGCTTTTGATCGGTAGAGAACGTAACATAACCTATAAATAAATGCATAAATAATTGTGCTGGTGTGGAGTGGTGATGGATAGATCATAGATCGATACCTAGTTCGATGGATGGAACTACTACCGACATGCTTATCACTTCGTTTCTTCCCCGCAAACCAGTACATTTCCTGATAGTAAAGAAAAATACATAAAAAAATCAAATATTTTCTCACGTCTGAACCGTTTCCTCCCTCACAGGTCATGCGTTAGTCAAGCAGCGTCGAACAAAACCAAAATGAAGATGATAGATAAAATGAAACAACAAAAAAAGACCCTCTCCATCGGAAAGAAAAATCGAGTGCGAAACGATTGGGAGGAATCCGTTTAGGAGGAATCCGATCTGGCAGGATCGTTATCGGTACCAGGGGGTAGTTCGGGAGCAACAATCAGAGCTCAAGCAGCGATGGAAAATGGAAACGATGGAACGATTCCTCCTCCCTTTGCTGTTTTCCCTCTTTTTTCTTCGCCCTCTTTTTTTCCTTCCCTTCCTTCTGCATGTGGATCACAAATGGCAATTCGGAACGCCGCTAACGAATCGACGTCGAAGGTGAAGGCAAACCGTGTCGATTGTTTGCTCGTGGAGGGTTTCTCTTCTAGCATACACACGCCCTGAGTTGTACTCCCCGTCAGGCTGTTCCAGCGAGGGGGCGGGGGTGGAGGAGGACTCGAAGCTGCTCGATACGTGCGTGGTATCATAAAACCCTGCTCCCAAGCCCTGGGTGGTCTGATGCTGGAGACGCAGTGGGGTGGCGTGAAAGTAAAAAGTAAAAAACATAAAACTCCGGACCTAACGGGGCGGCAAAACCCACCCATCCAACCCACACGTGAGTTCACACCGCATTCGGAGCGATTCGCTGGGAAGCTGAATTGATACAACAACAATATATTTTATTGGCCCCACTTGGTACCGGAAGTGACTGCCACTGACTTGAGCTGGTATCCAGTATCCAGCGATTGATTGGACCGGGGTTAGGGCAGGAGCCAGGAGACGAACACCGAGACCGGTGAGTGAGCACATAAGTGAGCAAAAAGCAATGAACTGGAAGCGCGCGGAAGTGCAGAACGCAACGACAGTAGTCAAAGTCGGGTATCATGTTTTCTTTGCATCATGTTTGGGAGTGCGGCAAAGGGTGGCGGAGTGTTATCCTAAAGCAAACACACAGTCACATACTTTAACGGGGTTTGAGGACGCTCTTTAGGCCGCAACACAGAAAGCAACGTCCGGGCACGTCGCGTCCTCGCTTTGGTGACGAGCGGTTTTTTTTTGTTGTCCCGAGCGTTTGCCTTTTCGGTCGAGATTTCACTATGGACAGGATGGGGAGTTTTTTTTTGCCTCCAGCTCGTCCTTTTAGATACGCAATCTTATCGCCCGTGCGGGCGAGATGTGTCGAATGACCAGTCAACGTAGCCGCCGTGGTTTTGCCGTATGGGAAAATAATAATAAAGGACGGCATGCTTCGCTACCACGGACAGTGAAGAACGCCAAAGAAGAGGAATGGAAAATTGACAAAGCCACTCTGGCAAAACCGCATCATCGTTGCGCTGTGGGTACGATTGCCCTAGTGTCATCACGTCATCAGCACACATACACGTAGGACTATTATCTGCTAAAACGTAGGGGACGCAAAAGAAGAAAGTAAATAAAAAATACTGGGCAAGGATAGGAAGAAAAAAAAAACAAACATCAGAAGGGAAGTTGGGCTCTTTTTCTTCTTTTACGTAGTGTTTTCTCTCTGAACTCGTAAATCTCAGCTCAATATTTGTGCGACTGTTTTATACGGCAACATTTTAGTTGTGATTTAATTTGCAAAAAATATTAAACGTGATAATACGTCGCTATTTAATCGTATTTTAATAAACTTGGTTAATACATCGATTGCATAATGTCAAAAAAAAATTGAAGTTTACGCCTTCGTGTATGTTACTCTCCAAACAACTTTATGAGGCTTAAAAGTGTTTTCAGAATCTTTCTAAAGCACTATTTCTGAGACCGTATTGGTGAAATTTAAATTGTAGTCTTCTCAACATCCTTGGTCGGTAAGGCCGAAAGTATTATCTCCACCCGCAAAACCCTAATAAATTCATTATTATTTCGATTTTGGCTCAACCAGTGCCCTGACATGGTTTCCGGAGCAGCACACCAGCACTGTCGTTGGCGTGACAGTCCTTAGTTTGTGTTGTCGCGCAACGCTTGGCGATATTGAAATAGCACGGTGAACGACAATTCACCAAGAACCTTGATCGAATTGCAAAGAAAATAATAATCACGCTCTGCGAAGGCTTCGCGGGAAGGTCATCCGTGCCGTTCATGTGTTGGCTGTTTGGAACTCTTCCTTTATCGTAATCATTTCGAACTCTACTGCCACTCTGGTTACTTTTTTATGGGCAACGCGTGCGTAGCATCAATCGAGTAGATTAGAAATCGATGTCGGGTAGAGAAGTGAGGTTTGTTTATTTATGTGTGATATTTTTGCGATGTGGCTCCTGGTTACAATTCATTTGCGCAGAACAACTGAAGAGTGAATTGTATTTAAAGTTCAACATTAATTAAGCCGAAAAATAAAGCCGTTCTAAAATTTATAAGCCAAAAAAATAAGCCTTTATAAATTTTATTTTAAAATGTACTGCACGCTTTTGCGCACAAATATAAGGAATCATCCCAAAAGTATGGAACTATTATTACAATAGCTAAAACCTGAACATTTTGTGGAGCTATTGGTGTCAAGAGAGATTCGTACTTACGCGGATTGCATAATTTTAACCGCGTATAAAAAATCTCTCCTAAACATATGCAATCTCCGCTGCTTAGTGTGTTGTTTAACAGGTGAGTAAAACCGGGCGGACCTTCCTTCTCGTGTACATTTGGTAGTTGTGCAGCGGTAAGAAAAAAAAAACAGCTCGCCTCACCAGATTGCAGCCATCCAGGCGCAAACTAAACGAGCCGGAACAAAGTAAACCTGTGCCGAGTTCGCCGCGCGATCGTTTCACTCTCTCAATTGGACCCCCTCACGGGCGCGGCGTCCAAATCGGAAACAAAATCAGACACGAAAGAGGCGTTAATGGGATGGCAGGTGGAGCGGGAGGGAGTGTGTGTGTCTGTTGCCTGTTTGTTATTCATGCATTCATTCACAAACGCTGGGTGGATGAGGCGGCGGCCTGATCGAAAGTCGATTTTGACGATTGTAATAGCATTCCATCGTTCTGTGCCACTCTTACCAGTGCCTCCTTCCTGCCAATTATGCTATCATTCGCTTCGCCCTCACTCCCTATCGTGTAGAACGAGTTTGTGTGTTTGTTAGAGAATCCGGCAAGAGTTCACCCATCAAAACATAATCTTCTATTGGTATTCATTCTGTTCGCTTCGGGTTAGCAATCACTCGCTCGAAGCGCCGGGTTTGCTTTCATCCTCGTGCATCTGACATGTTACGGGTGGCAGGGGGACATTTTTGTTGTTTTTTTTTATTTCTTTTCTTTCTGACTGGCGGTCGACGTACGGTGGCGGCGCGGGAACGAAGAATTGAATATTTTATTGTCTCCATCCATCTACCACTGTGGATCGGCCACTGAACCACGTGTGTGTCTCCGACATCGCTTCATCACGCGGGCTTTTGTAGCTGCTGGCGGGCTACAGGCATGTTACGCTGCGTCCCTTTGAAAAAAAAAACAGAACGAAAAACTTTGCAATCCGTTCGGGCCGTGGACCATTTTACAGTGTGCTTTTTCACATACTCCCCGCGTGCGGAAGTCTTGAGGCAGATGTTTTATACTCACCCCGCACGGGGGCACTGTAGTTTATATTGCTTTGTCTTTTTTATCTTTACACTTTCACCCCGACCATCCCGAAGTCAATCATTCAATCCCTCGCTTTTCGGTGCCGTGTTCGGTCCTGGTAAAATCACTTCCAACTTTCAAGTGCTCCAAGGGCTGGCTACTGATGCTGTAGTTGGTTGTTTCTTCTTTTTTATGGGAAATTTATCACCTCACGCCTGCTTCTCGGGCTGCGCACACGGTGACCTCATCATCGGTTTACGATGCTTGCCGCGTCTTTCACGTGGTGCGAATCATCTTGGCAATCCTAGGGAAGGGGTGACCATTTGCACGGTTTTCTCTTCTCGGTGCGAAACAAATCCCACGTACGTTTTGTCCGTGCCTCCGCGCGCACACTTTCACCCGACCGGCAGGTTTGTGATTTAAAGAGTTTTCGGTTTGTATTTACACAGCAGGAAAGTGCGCTCACATGGACAGTTTTTATCTTGAATTTCGGGGGTTGGCTTTTCGTGTCGATGATGATTTTCTTTAACAAAGCAAGCAACTGATGGCTTCAATCCATCTCAACACGATTTCAGACATGTTGGCGGTGGGGAACAATCGCTGTCCGTATCGGTCGCAAGGGTTAGCTTTGTTTTTTTTTGTGATCATCTGCTGGTTTTTACGACACGCTTATGCTTTTCCGTTTCGTTTCATTTCATTCGTGCTTTCATTACCCCCAGAGGCACTCTGGCACGAACGGGGCATTACTCATTTTCGGCATTCGCGGTGCGTTTTAGGTAGTGAATTTCGCGAGTCTAGAAGAACTCGGTAATTTCGGGGTCAGCCGAATAAAAGTGCAGCTGATTGTTGGAACATTACTGACGAACAATTGTGATGCAGTATAACTACAAGGGCAGAACGCTCAGAGTGTAAATGGCTTCTTTGTCGCTTACAGAAAATGTTGTTATATGATGGGTTTAAAATTGTAATAGTGGAAGATTTTATTATGTTATTTTGCTCTTCTTAAACTAGGTTTATCTACTACTTTTCTGAATTTAGTTGGAACTTCGAGTTAAATCATGTTTGACCAAAATTATCTACTAACAGCTATTTTGATAAGATATAAGACTATGGCTTGTGATTTCAGTGGAGTTGTGGGAGTGGCATAAATGTAGGCGTATTTTAAATTAGTGTTCGAGTACAGCAATGTTACTGCTTTAGTTTACATTAAACTCTTGGTTAAGCGGTGTCTAGACCCATAATTGTGCATATTTTGGAAAGTAATGAGTAATAAAACTAACTTCAAGATTTAATCAATTTTTTAAATTCTAATACTTGTCGATTTGATGAAAAGATTCAGAACCTATATATTTGTGGAATTTGTACCTTTTGTTAAGTTTTAACTATTTGCGCTAGAAGTTGTTGAATTTTAATAATAGTTTAATGCCGAATCAACCCCTCGCATTTGCATAAAATCAAATTTAATATCTGTTGCATTATGACAATACAATAAGGTTGTTTTATTTTTCTGATACTTTTCATGAATAATAAATAACATTTTGATTTGTGAAAATAAACCAATTTCCTATCAGAAATATTAAAGTTATTGGCATTAGAGCGGCATTAAAGTGGCATTAGAAAAAATAGTATCTGTTGTAAATATGTTACGTTAAAGTTTTATTATTTCAATACCTATGCATTTTGTATACTTTATTATCAATATAAATATATAGAAACACATTGTTTTTATTGCTTCAGTAGCCCTTCTAAGAAATGTCTACGTTTTACATAATTTTAGTAGGTTATCCTGCGTCCCGCTTAAATTTGACAAGTAATTCAAAATCTACATGTATTTATATTATCCCACAACATCACCAAATTCGAGTTTATAATTTTCACTTTACAATCATTGTAGTTTTTATATCATGATATATTTAATTCCATAAAATTCAATATGAATATATCTATATATCTATTTAAAGCTCATAGGATTAATAGTATGATACATCCAGTAAAATGCTTTGAAAAAATACAAGTCGGCATAAATGTTGGTTTTAGCGCTGGTTATAAAACGCTTAAAAGTATGCAAATGTGTGCATATGTGTGGAAGATTTTCTTATCTTATAAAGACGGACCGGGAAAGCTTGGGAATTTTCTTACCCTGTGCAGACAATTTCAAAACGAAATCATAATGGAATTAAAATGAAAGTGAAGCAGCTTATTCCTCTGTCTGTTTCGTTTTTCTTCAACGCAGACGATGGAATTGATGAGACATCGATCTCTCTAAAATCTCTCTAAAACACGTGTGTTCACGTGTATCACATAATTCAAAATATCATCTGCACATTGTTACTAGCATAGGAAATACTTCTGAAGTTGTCATGATAAATCACATTTTTCGGTGGTCCGAGGGAAATGGTGCGGGAACTTTGATCTTTTTTTGTTGTAACTAAGGTTGGAATGTTTTGCCATGTGCTTCCATCTCACTGTCAATTTTTAATGTGAGTGTAGAAAGAATGGCCATGTATTGTGGTTTTTAGCTGTGCGTGTGTTCAAAAGAGCGCCACAAACATAATATTACTCGTTTAATTGTAACACACATATATAAGACACACACACCACGGGATTCGCTGTCCTTTATCGTGCGTCTCCATCCTCATTTTATCGCAACTTTAAATCATTCCCTGGACAAAAACTCCAACCCTGAAGGGTGTTGGTGACGACGAAGCAGGGTAACGCGCGAGCCATTCGAGCAATTTTCATCTCCCAAAGCTATTTGCACTCGACTGCGGTTAAGTAATAAAATTTCAATTCTTCTCTCATTACTTATATGCGGTAAGACCGACACCACTTTTGGTTTGGCTTGTGCCTAGGCACCGTACTCCACTTCGTTGTTGGTTGGTTCACTAGCCGGGAAGGGTAGGGTGGAAAAGTAAGGAAAAGTATCCGAGTCCGGGATGAGAGGTTTAAAGCCCATGACAACAGCGAACATGCGTACGTGTGTAAATGTGGAAAACGGGGTTGACTATGAATAGTGATTGTTAAAGATAAATTGCGGTGCTGCGGGATGGTGCAAATAATTTTTTTTCTCATAACGCTTTTCGTTGCACGTGAGAAAATACCTGAGAAAAAGAAGGTTTTGAGTATAAAACGGATGAATCAGGATAATACCAATGATCGAAAAGCAATAAGTAACCTTATTCAAGTGTTGGCTGAACCTATTGATGATCACGCAATTAAACGCCAAAATGTATGCAATATCTACAGTACAAACAAATTATTAATAATTTGTTATTTAGAATAATTTTAAAGTTAACGATAGCTAATATTTAATTTTTAAAAATGAAATGGAATGTACATGAAAGTTTGTTGCTTTGCAAAACAAAACTCCTTGAACATTCCACACCGGATATTGCGAGGTGCAATAAAATAAATATAATAATATCTTTACAGATGGAACTTGTCCTTCTTCTCATCGTCCAAAATGGTTCAGCAAATAAAGCGAGGGAAAAAGGTGAGGAATGGGAAAGTTACTTTGCAACACAAGCACCGAGCACTAAGCAGGGGAGGTTAATGGTATGATGAGGAAATGGAATAAAATCGTCAAACGATATGCTAACGTACCCTCCCACTACCAGAGACAAACACCTTCCACCATCACGATGACAAAAAAGTAAAAAAAAAAACGAAGCACCCCAGATGAAAGACAAAACGCACTTTTGCTTTCCTCTTGTGTCGTTGCAAGTGTTGTGTTGTTTTCGGTTTGCAACGGGAGCGTGTGCGGCGAGTTTCGCTTGATTTTGACTTTGATGAGGAAATAAAAAATTGCGCATACGCAAAAGTTTCTAAATTAAATTTACATTATTTTTCTATCTATGCGAGCGAAATGTGGCGAACGCGCCGGGCCACGGAAACTACCGGCAAGCGCAGGGGTTGTCTCGTGAACGGCTGACACACGGTGTTTTGGATGCAGAAATGAATTCGGAGCAATGAAGCAGGAGAATAATAATAGCGAGTAGCGGTGGTAACGGTTTCTTTCAGTTGTGTAGCTATTTCCCTCCAAGAGTGTGCGTATGTATATTTAAGTATTTTAGCATGCTCATCTTATTACGAAAACCATCTTCGCCCGTTGATGGTCTACTTGTTCGTCACACCGAGGCAAGTGGCAAAAATTTCTAAAATTTTGTTTACTTAGACGATGAGCCAGATCACTTTGGTAAAATGTTGGCACCTTCATTTGGTTTAGGAACTTGATTCGGGAATTAGAAAATTGCGAAGTGGATCCACCTTCGTGTCCTTAAATTTTAGCGTTTGCGATAAAGAGGCACCTTGAACCTTTTGATTCGTTATTTAGAATATGTCTCAAATCATTGTTTAACTTACCCAAAAAATTTACTGAAGTCACTTGGTATTTTACTGAAGTACAGATTTGAATTGATAAATTAATTTAAAGTAAAATAAAATAAATTAATCCAAAATGTTGAGGCCGAATTCTGATCTATGGAAGTCAAAGTTTGCTAGAAATATTCGAAAAATTAGGTTTAATAAAAAATACTACTCCGGTGTAATCATGCGCAACAGAGGTGTTTTCAACAGCCTAGCTGTCAAAAAAAGAATTATTCCAAAAAAAAAAACAATGGAAATCATTAATCATTTCACTAGAAACTAAACAAAATAAATATAATATAAATAAGAAATAAATCGGTCCAGGGGTATTGTAGTAGTGGCGCCGAACTTTCACACGACAGGACCGGTACCA
>JXXB01004599.1:0-14112 GCA_000956275.1 Anopheles koliensis
ATTAGAATCAGTAAGAGATCTCTTCGATTTGAAAGTAGTGTATTTTTATCCCCAGTTAGCCACACTCTTGTCCTTAATATTTCTGATTGGGATCAAGGGCGCCAAACGAGTAAAGGTAACTACTCAATCAATTCCCTGGGGTACATTAGCGTCGTCGTAAAGGAATCATTCTCACATCATCCATATTGGTGAGCCTATGAGCCGAATCCGCCGATACATTTAATATTCGTAGTAAGTAATTGACACAAGCTTTTATGAATTTACATTATCTTTCCAATGGGCTAGTTAAATTTAACGTATAACGATGACATTTTTAGGTTTTTATCGTCCTAAATTAATAATAATTTTACATTTACTTTTCCCTTGTCACAGTGTCCGCAAGCAGGTCGTGAACATTCCGTCGTTCATCGTCCGTCTGGATTCGCAAAAGCACATTGACTTCTCGCTGAAGTCTCCATTCGGTGGTGGCCGTCCGGGCCGCGTCAAGAGGAAGAACCTGAAGAAGGGACAGGGTGGCAGCGGAGCTGCCGAAGAGGAGGAGGAAGATTAAACTTCTGGCACAGTTTGGCAACATTGCTAATGTTGTGTTCCTTGCTCCGCAGGATGTAATATTAATAAAACTTGAATGAAAAAATGAATTGTTTTACAATGGTTTTTATTATATTCTTGTATCCGAATTCTTCATATATTTAGAATTTAACGTTAATAAATTCAGCTCGATACACCACTACTGGTCGTCAAGCTTTTCGTTTTGTATTTCTCCTTACGAAGGCGCTGTGCAGTTCATTTGAATTCAACTGATTATGTTTATCGAAGAATGATGAATATCGATTATTTATCTCAGAATTAATATAAGCAAAATAATGATCTAGTTTAGTTTGGAAGAATAACCTTTTCACAGTAGCTTAGTGATTGTAGAGACGTTACCTAATTATGATAATACTAGAACAGATATTATTTTAAAATGTAAATTTTAATGAATTAAAAAACGAACACATTACGTTCATTCAATATAATTTATTTTCATCCATTTTCAAGAATTATGTGATTCTTGGGCAATGTATGTAAACCTTGAAATTATCTACGAAAACAATCCAAACCTCGGTTTTCCGCGCTATTTCTTCGAACATCTCTTTGACGTTTCGAAAGAAGAATGGCGGCCAGCCAGAGGGAGTGCGTAGGGAACGTTACAGTATCGGCAACATAAATCTTAGTTTTCATTGTGAAACAAAAGTGATATCGTATTTAAAATAAGATCTACATGCGACGGTTTACTTCAAGGTGCAAGTAAAGTATGAATTACGTTGAAGTGCGTAAGGTTTCGGCCCGAAAAGTAAGTGCAAAGTAACGCCACCTCCGTGAACAGGGTGGAACGAAAAACCGGCGAAGCGCAAGAAGCGTAAAAAACTGGTCGGCGTGTGGTAGTGAGAGAGTGAGAGAGAAGGAGAAATACAGAGAACCAAACGCTGCTGCCGCTGAGCTTCTTCCTACCGTGTTTGTGCGGTTTGGTGGTAGTGTTGACGTCCGTGTAAAACTGCTCGCAGTAGCCGTTGACTGACATACGACGGGCGAAACGAAGGAGAAAGATGGCCGATGGCGTTGAAATCGATCTGTACGCCGACGATCTGGACCAGGATTACACGCAGAATAATGTAGGTAGCATACAGGAGGCAATGAGGATGTAACAAATGTGCAGCCAACCTGATGTCAATAGCGTCTAGGCTGTTGGTGAAACAATTGGGACACAAACTGGCAAATTGTGGTGTGAGATTGTTTTGTTGCACGGGCGTGTGTGTGTGTGTTTGTGTGTGTGAAGCAAATTGAAGTTTACTCTGGTGTACTAGCGATAAAAATCACCGTACTGTTTTTCCTTTCACAGGACGACTTCGGTGGAGAAAGCGGCGACCTGTACGACGATGTAATCGTACCGTCCGGAGACCGCAACAATGCGGGCAGGGGTCCATCGATCGATCGGGGCGATGGTGTCGATACGAATGGATCGTATCACCATCATCCCGGCGCTTGGTCGTTGAGCCATATCCCTCGGCGTCATCAGTTGTACGTAGGCAATTTACCCTGGTGGACAACGGATCAGGACATTGCCGACTCGGTGGCGGAGATTGGTGTTAACGACTTCCAGGAGGTAAAGTTCTTCGAGAACCGGGCTAATGGACAGTCGAAAGGTTTCTGCGTCGTTTCGCTTGGTTCGGAGAATAGCATGCGTCTAGTGATGGAGCGGCTGCCCAAAAAGGAACTACACGGTCAAAATCCGGTCGTAACGCTACCAACGAAACAGGCGCTCAATCAGTTTGAGAGTCAACAGAAGACCCGACCAACGCCACCCGTTCCGGGACAATCGAATGGTCCCCGACCACCAGTTCCGGGCGGTGGCATGCCAATGGGTGGACCTGGTGGTGGCCCCGGTCCCGGACACGGTCCTGGAGGTGGACCGGGCATGGGTGGCCCGGGAGGCCCACCAGGAGGTGGACCAGGTGGTCCACCGGGTGGTGGACCGGGAGGACCAGGTGGCCCAGGAGGTCCGGGCGGACACGGAGGTCCTGGGGGACCGCAACCGCGCATGATGAATCCGAACATGCCACCCGGCATGCGTCCACATCCACACATGCAGGGACCGATGCACATGCAGGGACCGCACGGAGGTCCGGGAGGTCCACCAAGGCCGCAGGTAAGTGTCGGCGGTACGCCTTCGTTACGGTGCAGGAAAGTGAAGTTTCATCGGCCCATGAACCCATTCTTCGTAGGGACCGCCTATGCATCAAGGGAATGGACCACCACAGCAACCGCCTCGGTTCCAGAATCAAAACCAATGGAATGGTCCGCCACGCATGAACGGCCCACGTCCAGGCGGCCCAGGAGGTCCAGGCCCAATGCAGCACAGACCGCAGATGGCAAGTTATCCCTGTTGTTACTAATCTTCTCTTGAGATCATTTCATATTGGCATCAATCACTAGTAGAATAAGCCTCACCCAAAGCGGTTGCTCAATCGGTACTAATCTTTGCGTGTCTTCCAATTTCCATCCCCAGTTCCAAGGACCACCGAATGGAATGCCGCGTGGGCCACGTCCCGAATGGAACCGACCACCGATGCATGGAGGAGGAGGTTATCCACCAGGTCATCCCGGCGGACCCGGCCAGGGACCACCGCACATGCAGGGTGGCCCACACGGACCCCGTGCACCACATCACGGATCGATGGGAGGACCGCCGGGTCCACAGGGGCCGGCACCACACGTCAATCCGGCGTTCTTTAACCAGGGCGGAGGCCCACCGAATCATCCGAACGGTGGAGGCCCGGTAGGACCACCGCACGGACCCCCACAGGGGCAGGGTGGTGGACCGCCACAACACTTCAATCCGCAGGGTGGCGGTGGAGCACCGCGTGGCGGACCATGGCCAGTGCAAGGTGGAAAGCCGCCCGGTGCACCTGGTGGTTTCCCGGAGCATCCCATTACGCCTCAGCTCAGCGAAGCGGAGTTTGAAGAGATTATGACCAGAAATCGCACCGTCAGCAGTTCAGCTATTGCAAGGTAAAGGAAATGATTTTTAGGCATCTATTTAAATACTGATCGTGGAGATAATGATGTATTTTATGATCGAATGGGAGAGCGCAAATTCATTTGCCGGAAATTACTTAAATTATAGTTTTATCGAACAAGTTTTTCTATTCCCTTTAAGTTTGTTGTAACGAGTGAGTGAGATGGGTTCTACTTGAACACTTTTTCACTCTTTACTCTCCGCCATTTTTTACTCTTGGAATCCCTGTGTCGACCATTAACTTGTTTACTTATTTTAAGGCTCTTATTTTTTCTAATCACAATGCTGTGTGAGGTTTAACTAAAGAAAAATGTAACACAGCTATAACGGGTGAAATTCATCACTTTTCTTCGTAGAAGCCTGCACTTCTTCATGGGCTTCAGATCTATTTTGCGGTGTGGATTTGATACAAAAATTGTCTACATCTAGTCTCCCATCTAGAACAAAAAAAGTGGTTCATCCACATCTGAGAAAATTCCACCAGAGAAATTGTTGTGATGGTGTTAGACTTTTTTTTTTACATTGTTAGTTGGTTCATGAAATGTTTACAAGGTTACGGGCATTATGTGGTTGTTATGCAAAATATACAGCTCAACGTAGAGAACAATCGAATCAATTGAATCTTATTAAGTATTATGATATAGCTCTCGTCGTTCAGGGAACAATAATTTTTAAAATTGTTATCAAATTGCTTAGTGCTACAATTACAATCGATTTAAATCGTATGGCTATTGGTGTAATATAGTACAATAGCATAATACAATAACAATACCAATTAATTAACATCGACTTATATCGTTTTCTACGTTCCTCATGAAACCCAGGGCCGTGTCGGACGCTGCGGCCGGAGAGTATTTAAGCGCCACGGAAACCCTTGAGACCGCCATCTCACTCATCAAGCAGTCCAAGGTTGCCCAGGACGAGCGGTGCAAAATACTGATCGTTTCACTGCAGGACACTCTGCACGGCATCGAGGCAAAGAGCTACTCGCGACGCGAACGGTCCCGTTCTCGCGAGCGTTCCCATCGCCGACCGCGCCGTGAGCGATCGACTTCGCGCTACCGGGAGCGTTCGCGCGAACGTGAGCGAGACCGTGAACGTGACCGGGATCGCGATCGCGAGCGTGATGGGTAAGTGAACACGTGCCGTTGCTCTGCTGAGATGTCCGGTTTGAAAGTCACCAGTCGGCACTAATCCACCGCTTCTCCCCCATTCTTAGCAGCTCCCGCCGTTCACGACCGAGAAAGTCGCCGGAACCGGCCGCCGATAACGCAACGGACAGTTCGTCCAAACGATACTACAATGACGATCGGTACCGATCGTCGGACCGTGAACGGGAGCGTGATCGTGATCGGGAACGTCGGGAAGATCACCGTTCCAGACATTAGTAGAGCGTACATCCCACACGCCTAACATCCTTTTTACGCGCCCACAATATTCCCTTAGTTTACCAACCTGTGAAACAATCCGTTTTTTCCCGCGCGAATCTTTTCTATTTTTTAATGAATTTTATGGATTTCCTTATGTGAAAATCTGCTCCAGCTGCTCGTTCACTTGCGTGAAAGTGTGTTATTTTCCTGTGCTGTAAACGTAGTGGAACATGAGCATAGTTTTTTTTTCCCCGTATATATCGCATCGATGGTAATGGAAGAGATAAGTGTAACCAATTGATAACATTGGCGTAGCAATTGTGCAAAGTATTCCCCAAAACCAATGGAGAAGTGAACAAAGCTAACCAGCTAGAAGTGTTTGTTGAATGTTGGTAAAAATTTGTGGCGTGCAAAAGGTGGATCCACCCCCTCCTATATTATAACATACGAACACACAATACACAACACACACACACATCCCTTAGTAATACGCGTATAAGTATAGGAAACCACCAACCAACATGCGCCCTATTTCGTCGTGCGGTGTGCGCTTCGAGTTGTTCCATCGAGCTCATCATCCTTCTGGTTCGGCCTGTGTTAAAGGCGGGATCATCGAGCCCCAAAAACGCATCATATTTGCGACCGGCCAGCTGGGGGAGCGATTGCGAGCTGATCAGGAGTAGCAGCAACGGCAGCAAATTCCTGTTAACATAACGCCGAGATCCGCAGAAACCGCCTGATGCAGTCCCCTGCTGATGCTGCTGAGCGTGATAACGATACTTTTCCTGACAAGTACACCGACCGGCAGTAAAAAGAAGATTGTAATCCCAAATCTCCTCCACTATCCGCTCCCGCCCCGTTCATCCTTCCTCCCTCTTTAAAGTCAAGCATTATAAAACTTAATCAGAGAGAAAAAAAAACGAAAAAGAAACAAAAAATAAGTGTTCAAAACTTGTGTGTATCCGTTTACTGTGTATTTTTGTCCTATTTATTGCGCAATAGCGTGTTGACAAACGAGCGTTTATTTGTACTTGTATTATTAATACTACCACCACTCCGTTTAAGCTAAGTATTAGAACATGTATTACTTCTTCAAACTTATCCTTCTGTTTTACATCTACGACTGTCGAACTATTTATAGGGTTTGGAAAATTGTTTTTATTAGTTATTTATATCGTTTTGTATTGTGTAGTAGCCTTCTTGGGCGCGTAAGACAGGAAACGACCGCTATAACACGCATACACATTTTAGAGTCTGTGCGTGTATGCTTGCGAGCAGAGCTTGAGAAATAATAATCTTGTACAAATTTAGCTTAATTGAATTGCGATCTACGATTTTACTCTGTACAAACAACATCTAGACGATAGGGCGGCAAAAAAAGTAATACCAATCCAAACACGTAGGCCGCCACGCATAAGAGCTAGGCAACCTTTTTTGAAAAAAATGTTAAGGATGAGGAACATGCAAAAAAGTTCTCATTTCGTAGGAAATTTTGTAGCGAAAAACGGCCTACGATGTTGTAGCTCATTTTATATTCCAAGTGCGCGCTTTATCGTTTCGATAGAATGATGCGCAGTCTTTTTTACCACTGCCACACCAAAAGGAACGCTCGTTCAGACGTGTTTGCGTCCCGAAAAACGGAAAATGAAAATGACAGGGAGGGAAAAGTATGTACGATCTACACACCTGCGACCCGAGGGCAGTTTTCGAGAAGGAATCAGTTATTTAACGTACGATTCACAGAAGGAAAACTGTTTCGACAAGCAAAACTAAACCGGATATCGAGGCATATGGTACGAAATTTTTGTTTTTGTAACACTTGACCATTGTGTGGTCTCTCTGTTTTTTTGCCTCTTTAAATGTAATTCATATAGCGAATTTTGTATACAAAAAGAAATTATTGTACTACGTAGGCTGTGTATTTGTAGTGTTGTGTAATCGAACCCGCGAGATAAAATAGTCATTGGCATAAATTTTGTGTCACGTTCCGTTCTAGTGTAAAATAGACCCCACGATAAGCCAAATCAGACACGCACCTTCAATCTGATGGGCGAATTCGGTTCACATCGGCAAATTATTGTAGTTAGTAATTTATTTCGTCTCATAAAATCTCGCAAAATACCTCTTAACTTAAAAAAAGTCAAACAAACATGATCAAAGTAGACTAACGTCAAGTCGCTCTGCGATGCATTAAACCTACAGACTACTAGATAGGGTAAATCGAATCGAATAACCTATCAAATGGTACCCGCCATGTGCACGTCAGTATCAGACCTAATGCTTGGAGCGTCAACTATACTTGAAAGAACATTCACGGCCAACCGACGTAAGGCGAAGGTAATTTCCCTTCCTTGTAACCATTCAGATAGAAGCGACGGCTTACGGGGGTGATAATTTTAAGTTTGTTGAAATGAATTTTGTCGTTTATTGTTTCGTTTGGCAAAATGCTGCGTTTTATCACTTTTGTAAGCAATGGCCTAGTGGCTTAGTATGTCAGCGATGTGTTTTCCAACTTTAAGCGCGTGTACTTGCTGCATTAAAACGATATTTAATTAAACCAACCGTAAACGATGGGATGAAGTGCAGGCTAACAATGAACTTCCCCAAGGAATATATCATTCCACAATATACCATATATACTCCTTGAGTGGAACGAAAATAGCCTGAACATTGGACTATGAGGTATCAGTAAGGAAACTCATCTTCATCAGGTTTCGCACTTTCGCCTGTCAGTAAATCAAATAGCTGCTCTACCAGAGCAGATGCTAAAATTTGTCATAAAGTGAATATGATTTGGATTTTTTCACTGATCGAGTACTCCAGCTCAAAATTTCTAACGAAAACTTTAAATATGTTATAAATTCACAAACACGGCATGTCCTGAACACTGATTAATGTAGTAGAGAAGCACCTTTTTCTCCTAAATAGTTTACGAACTAAAAGGTAAAAAAACAAAAGAAATGTAACTTCAATCATACTTCATAAAAAATACGAAAAAGTGCAAACGAAACTGCTAGTCGCGAACCATAGTTCTGTGTATTGTTTTTAAGTAGATCATTTAGTTGAACATGTGTTTTATTTGATTGATAAATAGCTAGATGATTGTGTTCCAGTTATTAGCATTCCTAGAATATTTATAACTGTTGTTTGACCCACGGTTCATGCATTAAGTTTTTCGAATGACTTAAGATATTTCACATAATTATGTATCCTAAAAATGTTCATACCAAATGGGGGAAACGCTATCGGTATAGCATTAGAGCATGATGTTGGGTAACGTCGTAATAATTTACTTTTGTTTATAAAAAAAATGCATTTGTGGCGCCTAAAATGTTATGCCAAATTTAAATATCCTTTAAAATTATTGCTTTTTTCATAAAACATGTCTATTCTGCAGAGGAAATTTCGTTATCATCACAATTGTAAGAAATTGAAACTGGCTATTTCCGATGGAAACCAAAATGTATATTTCATCGTTTGAGGATTAGTGCATGCGCATATGGATATGTAATAATTATTCTTGCTATGACAATCTTGTACATCATCGGCATTTTTAAAAGGGTCTTATTTATTTAAAACAGTAAAAGGATCCGTCCGTTAGTTATTGATGGTAAATATTTAGCCAATGACTTCTAAAAAGCAAACATGAATATGAACAGAATTGAACAAGTCATAACCATACAGAATGAGGCATTCGGTATATCAGGTCAGTGGATCCTGAAGAAGTACAACAAATGTATATAATAGTGAAAAAACCTCATTCCTTTTAATCGGTCCGCTTCAAGCACTAGTTTAACGAGTGAAATTGTAATACGGGTATATGGAAAAAGTTAATTATCATAATGAAATGGGATTTTGGAAACGAAATTTTGCAACGTAATGCCGTATGAATGTGTAGGTGTGGAACATAGAGAAGCTTATTAATTCTAATATGCCACAGAACAGTAGTAAAGTTTATCCCGTCTTAACGGGGTTCCTCGTTCCGAATAATGTTATTTGCGCTCTCTTTGTTCCATCGTAAAAAAAACTACAATCTAGAAATGTAGAGCGTAATATTTCTCTCCTAAGAAGTGACGTTTTCATACACTTACTATTGGGATGTCACCTAGTGGTAATAAGGAATAATATGTAGGCTATTAAGGTGTTGGAGATCATACACAAATCAAAGTAGTCTGTGATTGTCGGAGCGAAGGCAATGTTATATCCAAACTCTTCAAGCAAAAGAAAATTATGAGACTGTCAAAAAAGCTAAACACATTGTAGGTAAAGGTGAGTTAGTTCCTAAAAATCGAGAAGCTTAGTTTGCAATGTGCCATTGTGCATTAACCAAAGTTTTACGTAGCGATATGTTTGGTATTTTTAGAAAACTCGATGAAATTAATTGAATTCGAATGCAAATAGTTGCACTGGAACAATATTGGAAGACTGATACTGTTAATGATGTTTCCGTTGTATTGATGCAACATCCACAAAGGATATCTACTTTAGCATAGATTTTATAAAAAACACGTTGATCTTTTAAGGGTCATACATATCATTTTGTTAAAATCCGAGGTAATTCCCACAAAGATGGGTATCTCCAAAACGTTAGGTTCCTCACCTTTTATATTGTGATATTATTCTAATTTTTCTATACAATACGAGACGTACTCGCATGTTTTTTTTTCTATACAGAAGCGCAAATTTGATAGATAGTAAACTGACATAAAAACCTGTTACGAATGAATGAAACAAAAAAACGCAAATCGAGCAGTATTTGTTTAAAATTAAATGTTTATTTCACTTCCGTTTCTTTTAATGTTTTACTGCATCTGCATTCACTTTTCGTTTGTTTTTGTTTTTGTTATTATTTTAACTTTGTCCTCCCATTCTCGCAGCATCTTGAATTTATTCACAGTGTTTTTTTCACAAAATTTAGCCTACAAATATAATTCTAGCCCTTCTGGCTCGTTCGTTATGTGTTGCTTGCTTCTCTGTCCCACCCAGATAATTACGAGGCGCGCCTGCTGCTATTATGCACACTTAAACTTTATTCAACCTTTTCTTCGCTCGACTCCGGTCATTTCGAGGACAGCGCGCGCACCGCCGTACTACTATGTAACTTAAAGCATTTATACGGGGTTCCGGGAGACACTTCCGGGACACTAAGTTGGTTCGAACGCTGGAACTGGCGGTTTGGTTGTGGTTTACGATAAAAACAAACGTTAAATTATTACCTTTGCCCCAGGTGCAGCACTTAGCCGGAAACAACAAATAATGTTAGAGGATTGACAGTGTTAGCACGGTCGTAATGTATTTTTTTAGAACGCAACGATGGAGAAGCACTGAACACCGAAGTAGGCTGAGTGATTGCACATTGCATCACAAGGGTCGAATTCGAAGGAACGGTACAGCTGCTCACAAAATTTGCGGTACATTTTTTCAGGTTGGCAAGAAATTAACAAAATTCTACAGCATGTTTCATTGTTCACTAACTGAAATGAGTAACTAATAAATTGTAATATCTTACAAGGGAAAGAGCGTTGACTCACTGTTTAGACAATGCAATTAAATTCGCATTCGTAAGTGCTGGAGTATGTTGTGTAAATGTCACTATGATCATTTACAGCTATTCCCTTACATTCCCGATACATTGCATTTTGAATCAAGGATACAAACTATAACAAAAATACACATTACTTTGCATTCACGCATTCACATGTGAAAATGATTTTGGAATTCAGCACACCAAATCAAATGAATTAAGATTAGTTGTAGAAATATCCTTTCTTGCAACAAGGTTACGTGATGCATTTTCAAAATGGTATATTCACCTGTGAACGAATCAAAAGCATTGTACCGTTTCTTTTGTGAGCTACCGGAAATATTATACCGTTTCCTTTATTCTCCAGCTCTTTCCTTTTTGCGCCGTATTTGTCGATTACTGCGATGTATCGTCGAACCCGGCACCATACTTCCGTTACTCTCAACACACCAGTGCATGCATGGGAGCTTATTATCTTTAGTATGATTTATCCTTTCAGCGCTCTTACTCTGTGTCCCATTCCCCTTAGCTTCCAGACAAACTTAACTCCTCAAAAACGTTGCCTTACGTGCTACACATTCTTTACACATTGTTTTCTCTCATTTCCTGTCAACTCGTATTTCGTTCTTCTGCCGACGGGATATCACGATGCGCGCGTTTGCTTTCCGTTTCGTTTTCCGATAACGTGTTTATCACTCGTCCTGGTCAGCTGCCAGCATATTTACGTGTTTGCATGTGTGTATGTGTGTGAGGGAGAGAGAGAGAGAAAGTTCGCTAATAGCGAAATGAAAATTTATATTTCTCGTTCGCGGTGTGTCCAACTCATTCATCCTTTCTATTCCTGCTCCTGCGGTTAATCCTCATCAATAAAAAAAAACCTCACTCACTAGCCGCGGTAGTTTATAATATGGAACACAGTAACAATTTACATTTCATATGACCCCAGCCAGTGTGTACGAGCATCGGTATACCAACGGGGGCATGGTTTCAGCGAACTGTAGTTAGAAAAAAAAACGGATAACCGACCGGAAGCGATTGGAACGTAAAGAGGAGTGTGCGAGAGTGCCATGATAATAATAGGGACCTTTAGCCGTGTACTCCGTACTTGTAGTTGGTCCTATTTAGTCTATTGCTTATAGTGGTGTATGCTTTTTCTACGGTAAAATCTGTGCCGGTCTCGAAGCCGTCTCGTCTTATTGCTATTCTGCCCGTGCGGTTCCATTCTCTAGAGTTCATTTCTCCCCCACCTTCTTATTGCGTTCACCTGAAACATTCAACATTGAACTAAATTTTGTTAACGATGGGATAATAAACAGCAGAGACAGACGGAACAAAACCCGATCTATTTTCAAAGCTACTTAAATAGATTTGCGTATCGTGTTCGATCGTGTTTGTGTGGTATGTTTGAGAATGAAATCGATTGTGTGTACGTGTGTGTGTGTTTGAATTAGAAGGCATCGCCCTTTCTAATAGAAAAAAAGGATGTACGTTAAACGCAAATTAAAAAAAAACTGTTATTATGCTGGTAACATTATTGCTTGTTTCACTCAAAAACCACTTTCCTCTTCCCCTTTTTTGTGAATTCATTTGTACAACTCAAAGATATTAGTCGGGAATTGTTGGCTACACAACAACACATTCGGCACATGATGCCGGAAGCTGCGGCGAGATTTGATCCTCACATTTTGGGTAATGAACAGGTGTGTGTAAGAGCATTCCGGAGCTTTACGATAAAGAAAGAGCGAAACTGTAACTATCAACAACATAAAGCTAACACAGATGGGGCAAACAAAATAGGTTTATAAAGAGAGGTGCTCTTTGAACGATTTTTTTTGCTCTGCTCCCTATCTGGCCGCGCCCGCGCAACATTGCATTCTCTCTTATTTATACGCATTCAACCAACCCACCAAAGCATGCAGCAGCATTCTGTATCCTTAACCGTACATAGTTTCTTCATTTTTTTTTTATCGCGAATTCTACTGTATTTTAGCAACTGCATTCGGTGCGCGGATAACACTCGTTCCTATTTAGATGATACTCGATTTTCACTGTACAACACGCTCTCTCTTTCTCTTTCTCTCTCTCTCTCTCTTTTGCTTACATGTTTTTACATCCACCATCGTCCCTCGTTATTGTTCCAATCCTACAACACCGGCGTTTCTATCTCGATGTGGTTTTACATGTTATATTAACTGGCTAATATTAGTGTACTTCCTTTACATTTTACAGACACACTCATCGCACACATACGACTCATTGAACCATTTTTTTTGTTCATGCTTATTTATTATCAAACTCTGCGTGGCCAGCTCACTATTCATGACGTTCGCTAGCACGCGCGCTCGTGTATCCTTCCTGTCTGTGCCCTTCTGTACACACATCCAAGCAACCTGTCAGCCTGTCGAGTAGGCGTGGTGTTATCCTCTCAATTGCTTCCTATGCGTTTTGAATTGCCCACAAGCATATTCTCATCATACAGGGCTCACTGCAAGCTAGATGCTTAAACGTCATTGCTCGTTTGGCTTCACCTGTTTTGTGGAGGAAATCGGGATTGGGATTGGATCGCCCATATCGATTAATTTAGAGACGGGTTAAAACGAAAAGGAAGCAAAGTGATCCGTTTCTCTTCTTCATAATCGCGACAACCAACGACTGGCGATTTTTTTTACATAACAAAGCTACGGTTAAGGATAAAAGGTTCACTCTGTTTCGTTTCATGCAAACTGTGAATGAATTTTAAATCGTTTTATTAGCCCTTTGTCCGGCGTGTTTGTTCAACACGGTGGTGCAGAGTTTCTGGTGTTCTGCTCAGAAATTTTCACACAACAAAATGTAAGATGAACATCAAAGCGAAATAAAATCAAGGCGCTCGGGGGTTTGGGGCTGTAGCAAACATATTATAAAGTACTTCATCCACCAACAAGTGCACGTGCTACGCACGGTTTGTATCGCCACTGCCGGTAGTGTGAATTTATAGTGATTATTGTTTCTCGATAAGGGGATGTTGCGTTGGGTTTCCCGTCCCGTTAGACGAAACACATCTGCATTTCGTTTTTTTTTCATCCTCATTCCTTCTTTCTCCTTCTGCAACAAGCACATTCGCTCGGATGAGTGAAGATGTGTGTTATTCGATGGCGCAAGAGATCGATGCTTCGTGATCGAGCGGGCTACTACGAGAACGGTGAGGGGGAGGAGGGGGCGGGGGGGATGTTTTACGGTGCAGAAATGTTGCTCACAAAACGTATAGTGTGGGGGTAGGCATCCGTCTCCTCTAGAAGTTGAAATAAGGCGCTAGCTGAAGGACCAGACGTAGTCAATGTTGCTGATGCTGAGCAAGAATATCGTCCACGCTGACGAACGCGCACGCACCGAGTGACGAGCTCGACATTAAGCGTAGCAACTCGCAGGCATGCGCTATGCACACCTCTAGTGGCGGTCGCCATGAGTAATTCATTGATTCTGTAAAAAAACCCAAAACGGAAGCTTTTAGTAAATTTGGAAGCGCATCATGGAATGAATGGGGGTAGGGCAGGGATAACCGTTTACCTAATATGGCAGAGTTTAGAGCAGCACAGACAGCTTCGCGGCGCGACGGGCACAGCTGCCAACCGAGCGGGCTTGCCCACGGATTCGAATAGGCTAATAAACTAAATGCATCCTGT